>JAQFZG010004136.1:0-12285 GCA_034695465.1 Entomobrya nicoleti | reverse complement strand
CATCAACCTGGAAGATACAAATGTGAAAATTGTCACAAAGCTTACAAGCGTACTAAAGGCTTGAGAAAACATAAGATTAAGTGCTTATAAATGTTTGGACAAAAATTAATATGAAGTTCACGATGTGTATTATGTAATAAAAACTTTCACGTGTAGTTTCCAACAATTTTTAATTGAATATTTGAAACTCGTGTTCAACGGGCTAAAAAATAAAGAAATTAGTTTGGTGAGTTCGATTTTCGATACATACACCACACCCACTTACACTAGTTCTGCTTTATCGTACTTACATACAACCAGTATGAAACAGTAGACTTTATTTTGAAAGTGAAACAATTTCTTAGTTTAATTCTGAATTTTTAATTTTATAGCTGGTTTAAATTGTTTTATTACTAAAATGAAGGTTTTAACTAAACTGGTTTTTGGTGGCGATGATTTGTTTGAAGGAGCTTCTTAACACTGCTCATCATTCTGTGAAACTCAGCCGGATAAATACATTTGTTGTAGTGGCGTGCGGGAGGATGGGAACGATTTACCTTAACAGCTTTTTGGGGACAGTGAATTGATTTTTAGGAACGGTTGTGAAATGGCTTGTTTCAATAGGGCACAGATTACGAGAGGTAAAATATATAATTTTTGACTAATAATATCAATTTTGATTAGAAATTATTGATTAAAGCGAGGAATATAGAGTTGGTTGACTAAATTATATGGAATTTTATTTGTTTGTTAAATATTTAGGCTTAACAGCACAGAAGAAAATTCAGATTGGTCCATGCATCAATATTTTGGGAGATGAAGAGGATGATGGCAACGAATACTATACATTTCTTCGCCTCTTCGCATTCTTCCTCTGCCTCCGCATGTTGGACTTCAACCTCCTTCTTCTCGAAGAAATTCACCTCGCTCACATTGCATACCACCTCTTTATCTAATTCCTCCTGTTCGCGTTCACGTTTGTATTTTTTTATGAAAAATGTTTTATAATAATCGGCTTGGATGTTATCTGGCTTTTATCTCTTGTATATTAAAAATTATTCCCAATAAAACAAACAATTTCTTACTTCATTAGCATTAGAACATTTTTATTATTACAGTTTATCAAATCTACAAAATTCGGAGTTGATTGCAAACTGCTAGCTATACCCCCTTTTAAGGGCCAAATCATACTTTGTGTTTTATTTTGCATTTTAAATAACTCAAAATAACCTAAATAATTACTCCCAACAAACTTTGTAACAACGTAGGTTTGCGACAAACAAGAAAACGTCCATTTTTAATGATACAAATTCATTACTTCCAATTTTTAAAACCATTTAAACAACTGAATCAATACAATAATAGGTTAGTTCATTGCAAAGTTCTACATCTTTACATTACATCCATTTGCAGAAATATAATGTTTTTGCATTTTACTCGTCACAAAAATATCAATTCATTAGACAGTTAAGCAAGCAAAATATATTAATTTAACACTTTTTTTGTCTGACAACATACTCACGAATTACAATTATCTCTGAACGCCACGAATTTTGGATGTTATAAACGAAGTAAAAAAATATTACGGCAGTTTTTTGAATGACTCTTTTTACTAAAAGCTTAAAAAACAAGCTTAGGTACACTGTGATTGGTTTTTCATCGGTAATCCAAAAAATAAACAAGCTGTAATAGCGATCATAACGACGGAGCTGAAACGATTCGATACATGATAATGATTAACATTGTTGTTGCCAATGAAAAATGTTTTCGAATGATATGTCATATGCCATGTGTTTGATATTGCGACCTTTGACTCCGATTTCTGACCCATCAAGGTCAACGTTACCCCAAGTGACACATGTGTAGTGATCTACTCAACCAGAGCTTTCGATTGCGCTATGCAAATTTACACTATGTACAAGTTGAAAACTTTCGATTTTGACCTTTGACCTTGGGGTTTGACCTAGGGGGTTGAAAATCAATAAGGTTCTTGCCCTTGACCATAGTGACCTACATGCTAAATTTGAACGAAATTGGTCAACGCGTTCTTGAGTTATCGTGGTGACAGATGGACAGACAGACAGACAAACGCGATCAAGTTAATACTCCGCTGAGCTTCGCTTTCAGCTCCGTAATAACCATTAATCTAAATAATTTAAACACAACTTTACTTTTAATGCACAAATGCCCAAAACATAAGGTCCATATGAGGTTTTTACTATGTAAATATATTCGTGTGCCGTTTTCAATAGACGAAAGTCACTAGACACAAACATAAAATAAAACATTGTCAAGTTTTTTGATAAAAACAACTTGTTAAATTTAAATTATATAAGTTTTATACTGTGAACACTCGCTGGCGTTAAATAAAAGTAACTTTACTTCACACTCGGAACGTCGACATTCTTCGTCAACTTTCTACAGTACAATTTCTTGTGCAACAATCCCACACATTTTCGTAACCACAAGAAAATACCTAAAACCCAAATCTTGAAAATCTTCCAAAAGGTCTGCCCCAACTCTATTAGCAAGCATACAAACGATATCACAAGTCCAACGCAAAGCAAATTAAAAATATTTTGAATATTTCCCGACATGTTTGGTGTTTTAGGAGGTTCATTATCATTCCCAATGTCAATATCAGTCCTATTTATAAATTTAGGCCACCAATCCATGATTCCAGAACAGTATAACATTGATGCCTTCCTTAGCACTGATAAAGAAACAAACCCATCGTAATTAATACAAGATAAGGTCTTGTGAAAGCTGTTACACCAACATCTGAATATTGTCCTGATGTTTTAAGCTGTCGGGATATTTCTTGTCCTAAAAAATCAGGAATAATCCAAGCTGACTTACTACAGTTCTCCAAATCCTTCACAATAAGTTCATTTTGCTTGGTCCAAAAATACTTGGCCATTTCTTCACCCAGTGTTTTAACAAATCTAAACTTCGGTTTTAAGATACCTGAAATTAAAAGAGGATTTAAGACATCCAATACAAGTGTAAAAATACCATAAGTTTTGGGATGCATTGTTGTTTTACTCAGCAAATATTCAAGACTTGTAAGATTTGGCGTGTTAGTTTGTCTTAATTGGGATTCAAACTGCCTTAATATTTCAGTCGATCCGCTTGCAAACCAGAGATGCTTGTAACCTAGGCTAATAGTGTTGGTTAGTATGCGTTTATATTTGGCATTTTTTCGAAGTAGTTTGCCTCTTGGAATGTAATGTACAAATGACATTCGACTATACAAAGTGAAGTTGTCCTTAACAAGCTCTTCAATTTGCTGGTAAGGAACTCGCTGTCGTGGCGTCACAATGTTGTAAACATTTGTACTTTTGAACGCATTGCTTACTACTAACCCTGCCAATAGTAATGCACAAATTACGAATCGTAATCCCATCCAACTTGTCATTAGTGCAGGGAATGGGTCGCCCTGTTCAACCAAAACCTTAAGTAAAAAGAGTGACTTTGGTTGATTTGATATTTTCTTGTTTGGTGATAGACGTTGCATTATGTAAATTAGCAGAATGAGGAAAATTACGATGCATTTCCAAACTGGAGTTTCAAAAATCGACACGAACTGAATAAATGTAAAGGACGCAAAACCTTTCGAGCCACAGCTGACGAACCGTAGTGTTCCAAATTTGTGCTCAACTTGAAAAGTCCACTGCTGCACGTCGCTTTCTATTTCTTGCACAAAGCCATCAAGCTTTACAAAATTAAGCGGGTCTGAATGTGTACTGGTTTCAACATCCCTTGTAAGGTTACCAAGGAGCTGAACGTAAATTGTCGCATATGCATAAGCTAATATTTGAACGTTATCAGGATAACTAAGCTTTAGCTTGTGAAACTTTTTTAATGTTGATTTCAGCAAAGTCCAAGTGAGGTTTTCAAAATATGATATTTGTGACGCCAAAGTCATTTATGCTGAATAAGCTATAATTGAACCCATTAAAACACCTGAGACGCGACGGAAATCTAAACTAATAGAACTCAAATCTGAAGCATATTAAGTATCAATTTTTCATTAGCACCACAGTTAAGTACCATGGTGATATACCTAAATATGGTTACTTACCATGGTTACAACAACTCATTTTTGAGATATGAGAAGCCAAAGTTGAAATAGTTTTTCAATCATTGTGACGACATTTATGGACCGATTTTTTCGAACAAGATGTCATTGAAACCAGAAAAAGAAGGAGAACATATGTTGTGCTTAAAATTTCGAATTTCAAATTCATACCAAAGTAATAGACAAAAAGAAAGATAACTTTAGTATAGATTAATAATCAAAATTTTGAGCAAGACATATGTTCTCCTTTATTTTTGGGTTCCAATGACACCTTGTTCGAAAAAATCGACCTATAAATGTCTTCACAATGATTGAAAAACTAATTTACTGGGATGTACTTAGTTTCTTTTCGATCGTTATTACCGTAATTATGGTCTAATCTTCTCGATCAAAGTGTCTTTCGAACCGCAAAGAAACTGACAACATGGGTATTTCTTAGTATTTTGAAATTAGACTTAACACTGAAGTTATTGGCGAGAAATGCATAAAATTGATATATTTTCAAACATACATTTGGTATAAATTCGAATTTCAAAATTCTAAGAAATACCCATATTCTCAGTTTCTTTGTGGTTCGAAAGAAACATCATCGAAAGGTTCTGGCATCAGCAAATTCACTTGTTTTTGACATCGCCATGGATTCGAGGACGGAACGAAGCGCAACGAATATAATCCAACACAGTAGTATAAATTACTTTAAACATAGTCTTTGGTATTTAAAATTTAGTTTAAATGTTTTCGTGGCTCCAAATCGGACGTTTCTGCACCCTTTTTTGAGAAAAAGTAAAGTCTTAGCAACTTTGTGGTTCTAACAATATTTCCTAAGCAGAGATTGAGATCATTTGCATCTCCAGCATCATATATCACCAGAAATGATTTGTCATGCCAATCTAAAACGTCATCTCTGGCTAGGATATTACTTTGTGAATATTATTTTGAGTTACAGATTTCTTAGTTTTCTCGGAGTGACTGGCTGAGAATTCGCTAAGTTACACCTCGGTTGGATGTATACCAAGTTCAAGGTCAATCTGTTAAACAACTTCCGAGAAATTGAGCAGAAAGACACATCAAATCCATTGTATTAAGTACTTGGTTTCGTTCTAAGTTGTTAATAACACGTTCGTTGGCGATATCTGATTCAGTGTCTGCCATTGTAACGTTGCCCTTTTTTGACTCGCAAGATGCAATTAATTCGATATCGTTATTGGAGTTAATCTAAATTGCCGCACAATTAATTTGAAGGAGGTTTCTTATGCTAATTTTTGTAGTCAGAATGCCAAAAATGGACGCATAAGAATCGAATGCCTAAATATTCTGTTTTAATAGTTGCTGTGGTGTGTCACCAAACTACCTAACAATACCAATGAGAAATGCCCAGTTTCAAAATAAAAACATATTGATAGAAGGATAAAAAATCGATTTTTTAACTAATATTTAACTCTAAAGTCTAACATCAGCTTGGAAAACCAAAAACTCGAAAGACCAAAGCGATAATCAGGGAATTATTCACAACATAGGCTATTTTAAAGCAGATTATGTTTTGAAATAAAATAGCTGTGATTCCGAATTCCTAATTAAATATTTTAAATAGCATTAAAGCTTAAATATAACAAATATTAGAAAATATGCAAAGAGAGTCATTGATATGTCTATGCAAAGCTAGAAAGTACTACTCTTGAAATATTCTAGGGGTAGAATTGAAACATTTCTTCGTATTTTTTAATGACTTTTGCTTTTTCCATATGTATTCATATTCCAAATTACAAATAACAAAGTATCTATAGTGTCTTTATTATTTTGTATAAACGCTATAACATATCATTATTTTACTGCAATGGTGTGAATTTAATTAATTTAACCGATCTGAACACCCATATTTTTTTCTGGATTTGGTCTCCGTATATTTACAAAGTGCAGTAATGATACAATTAAATTAAATTTAAAAAACAGCAAACTTTTTGTCTTGAAACAACACTTTAATGTTTGATATAATGCAACAAAAAACCAAATCGACTACAGATTTAATAATTGAGACACACTTTATGACTTGAAGATATTTTTAAACACGAACTTAACTTTAAATTCATATTTGCGTGCACAACAAGTGCAGTGAAAGTTAGGTCAGTTTTTGAAATGCTATAACCTGAGCCAACAATGTTTTCAGTATTGTAACTGCGACTTCGCATTTACGTAACAATGAATTTCGGAACTTTTTTGTGTCGTTAAATGTCAATTTGTAAAGGACAGGATCAATGTTGTATAAATACGAGCCAATGAAATTGAAAAGCCGAAGGTTGAAAACAAATAACTTTATTAGTCCTTTTGTAAACAGCATTTCTCCTCGTGAAAATGCTGAAGAAACTTTGACGTATGTTTAACAAATTGACGTTGTTGGAGTTTTGGAATATGTTTGTTTGTTAGGATGAGAACGTAAATGTTGCTTTGACGTTAACTGGACAGACACTGACTCACTGCTCATACATTTTGTCTGATTTATCACATTTTATTTTGGCTCTTTGCATACATATTTAACAAACTGTCGATTTATACAGCCAGAATATAGATTTAAATAACAGAATTCTGTAGTCGTATTGAAATTGGCTATATAGTTCTACTAATATGATTATAACGGATAATATTGAAGATCTTGGAAGCTTTTTTTAGTACTTATCCAAAATGTGAATTATATGGCTCTACTTATTTTTGACAAATAGCCAAGCGTGAAATTTCAAATACAATTTCATCTACGTCTAGGCAAAGTATTGGAAAGACAGCTGGAAATGGCAAACTCGGTTAAGATCAAATAGAATATTTACTAATGAGACACGTTGAAAATAAGTATCAATTTAGCCTTAATTATTGAAGTTATAATGGGGAGTAAGTAAAGTATCATGTCAGATGTAGTAAATGTACTCATATGTGTAAACCTTTGGAGATATTCCTCGAAACGTCATATCATATTTTCAATAGTAAAATCACATTATGTTATGATCTAATAGATGAGTTTTGTGGTTCTACTTAATATTGGCAAAATATTTTTCAACACAATTTTATCCAAGCGTAGAGTAAGCATTGCAAAGATATCTGACAGTAGCAAATGCCAAACTTGGTTGTGTGCTTTTGTGTGTTTATTCAGTAAGTCGTAGATAAAATAAGTCATTACAGATACTAATTTACTACAAAAATAGTAAATAAACCATTATGCTCTTACGTACTTACGTGTCCTAATTTCCATTTTAGCTCAAGACTCAAATATACTATTGAAATTAAACAAGCTGGGATATTCCTTTGCTGATGCATGTCTAAATGCTTTTAGACATGGATCAGCATAAAAGCATGTAATTTGACCGTTACTTATAAGCTCATTTTTCCTCACTTGGTCTAAATGAAGCTAAATTTGAAGTAATAAAGCAGTAATACCCAACGCTTAGGTCGTAACGGCAAAATACCTGCCACCAATTGTATTGGAAGCTAAAAGTGTATAATTCCGCCACCAGAAAAAACGAACTAATCAAAAACCGCTAATAATAGTAATTCACTTAACCAATAGTAAATTAACTACCAGTCCAATGAAAAAATTGTACAGATTCAATGGCGTAACTCTGTCGACAAAATTAACAGAGCCGATCATTACCTTTAGTGGAGCGAGAGACCGAACTACTTTAGTGTAAAGCCTTCTTTCATTTCTTGTCTTCAAGTTCGAAGTTTCTGCACGAAAAGCTTGAATTGTTTCAATAGATCCATCATAAATTCTTCCAAATGTACCAAAACCAATTGTGATCATCAAAAACAACGTCAAATATAGCAGATCCCATTATGAATATTTGAGGTATAGACATTGTGTTGATAACAGTTATAAGAGCAAAACACGAAACAACAAATCCAACTCCAATAACTATTAGTATTAGAGATATATACAAATCATGATTAAGTCCATTGAATAAGCTCATCATCAATTGAAAGCTTTTGTAAACCCGAATTCTGTCAAGAGTTCTAGATCGTGTTCCTTTGGTGCGTGTCTCAACTAGAAGGTTTTCCAGATAATTTCGCAAGCAGTAAGCAAGAACGAAAAAGAATTGGCTGCCAACAAAGAAACCATTTTCCCACACTTTTCCCCATGCCCATACTATCAGTAGACAGGAACATGTCCAAAAAATGTTGGAATTTGTTCCGCTCAAAGTAAACGTGTTCCAAAACGTATTATACTGGCTACACTCATCCAGAATCCAGAAGCCTGGTGCAAAGGGCACACACGGATGAAGCCAGATATGTAATGCAAAACATGGAACCAAGACGGGTGAATAAATTCCACAAAGTTGAATGGCAATTCGGACCAGAATATAGCCACGCTTACAAGGATACGACGCCAGGAAACCACCTAAGCAAATGTAAAATGTATCAAATAATTATTTCAAATGCTGGCGTTACTACTATTTAAAACATATCATACGCGAAATAAGTTGCCGCTCCAAATGCACCAGTGAATTGAAAAGTTCAAGCACTTGGGCACTTCTACGAAAGTATATAAAAAGTGCTCCCACACATAAGTACGTAGTCGAGATATATAAAAGGCCCTCGTATATCTGAACTTTTAGAAATATACCTCGAAATGCTATCAGCTGAACCAACGATGTTGTCAATAGTAGTACAGCTACTGTGCATTTACACAGCAACTCATTTTGAAATTTATTCGAACTGTTGAATGTGAGCTTATAAGAAACTGGATCAATGTCGTACAAATACGAGACAATGAAATTGAAAAGTCGAAGGTTGAAGACCAACAACTTTATTAATCCGTTTGTAAACAGCATTTTTCCACGTGTTTTCTTTAAACTTGGAAGATTTTTTTTTGGTTTTTTAAGTGGTTTGAATTTCGGAATATCTATATTTGCTGATAGGAGAAAGTAAATGGGGCTTTGATGTTTACTGTGCAGACACTAAGTCTCAACTCATCACATTTTGTCTGATTTCCAAAAGTATAGTTTGGCTCATAACATCAATATTTATTAAACTGTCAGGAACTACAGCCAGAATATTTTTAAGCGTAAAAACAATGGACCTCTACAGACGTTTTGATATAGGCTATTTAGTTCGACTTATCTGACCATAAAAGGTAATATTAATGATCTTGGAAGCATTTTTATGTACTTATCAAAAATGTTGATTGTAACGCTCTACTTATTTTTGACAAATAGCTAGGCGTGAAACTTTAAATCTAATTTAAGTCCAGATAACGTATCGGAAAGACAGTGACGAACGGCAATCTCTGTTATGATCTAATCGAATATTTAGTAATGAGACACGTGCAAAATTAGTATGAATATAGTTTTAATTATTTAACTTATGGTGAAGTTTAAATAAACTGTCATGTCAGATGTAGTAAATGTACTCATATATGTGTAACTTCGGAAATATCAAATCATATTTTTAATAGTAGAAGCATCTGTTGTACTTATCTTAGAGATGAGTTTTAGCAACTCATTTTTCAATATAATGTTTTCCTAGTGTAGTGTAAGCATCACAAGGATATCTGATAGTAGCAAATGGCAAACCCGGTTGTGATCTTATTTAATATCTAATCTGAAAAAACGTGCAACCGGTAAATTATTCCTAAATATTAAACTTAAAATAGAGTTGTAAAGCTTCATGATTACCACTGCACGTGTTTTTGTTACAAAAAATATAAGTAGGTTTTGACCACTGTTAGCCAAAATCCAAATGCTTTTAGATGTGTTTGCATTCACTAAAGTAAAGTCAAAATATAGGTGTTTAGGCATATCTTATAATGAAGCGTTATAAAAAGCAGTCTAAAAGATTATAGTGCCACTACTCAATTAGCAAGTATGATTTACGGGCTGAACCACCTTTCTTTAACATGTCTTAAAAATTATATTTTAAGAAATTCTAGCTTCGCCCAGGTACTTTGTACAGTATTAATGCTAAATGCCTATGTTGTGCATACTTTCGGATCAGATCTAAAATATTTTTACTTGCTTTTGTGTGTGAATAAACTAACTCGAAGATCAAATAAGTCAATATAGATAACAATTTCTCACAAAAATACTAAATAAAATAAGATGCTTTTCATACTTACGTGTCCTAGTTTCTAGCTCACGAGGGAAGTATCCCAACCCATTTCGACAGATCGGCTTTATACTCCGGCCATATTTAGGTACTAATATAATATAATTAGTCCCCAAGCCATTGGTCTCCATGGCCACATGGCCATTAAGATAAGTTTGAATTTTTGGACGTATTTTGGACGTAAGAAATTATATTTATTGAACAAGAATAACTATCGATCGAAACTTTATTAGTTTATAAATAATAAGTAGAAATGATACACACTAACAGGAAGACTGAAAGAGCCTGGAATTGTGTACAAGAAATAAATGTGAGAGTAAGGCTAAGAATAAGTAAGTAGAGTGAGCTGAGATTGTTTCAGCTCACGATCCAAAATCCTTCTCTGGAGAATCATGGGTTGGTATGATGGTTTTGATAGGTGATGGGATGACGTTGGAGAGTGGGGTTACAATACATTCAGCGATGTGTTGAGTCTGTAATCTTTGTCACTGGTTGTTTTACTTTAGACTACAAGTACACAAACTATAAATTCATTGTTGCTCCTGGAAACTTAGCGAACATCTTAATATATTCCTAACACTTTGACTATCAAAGCTATATTACTTCAAATATATGTATCTTCACAATGACCAAGCAATGAAAATGGAGCTTCAAAATAACGAATAAACTATATATTTCTTCATTTAGATTTGATCCTGACCCATGTCTAAAAGCAATTAGAGTAGGATCAGTAATTAGGAAAATGCTAGCTCGTTTAACTTCAATAATTTATTGGATGGTTAGGCTAATCGTAAGTTGGAAAATAGCTATACTAGATAAATGCATAACAATTAATTTAGTATTTTTGTCCAAAAATGGTATATGTGCTGATTGGGTTTATCTATTTGGTTCATTCGCTAACAAAAGTAAGCAAAAATACATTACCTATCTGATTCGAAACTACGTACAACATGGGCTTAAAAGTGGTCAAAAACTACTCATATATCATTTAACAAGAAACACGTGCAGTGGAAAACACAAAACTTTAAAAGTCAATTTTAAGTTTATTTAGAAATATTGTAACGTTTCAATGCTTTCTGAGAAATTGAATTAGATCTTAACCGGCTTTATCATTTGCTTCTGTCAGATATCTTTGCAATGCCTACTCCACACTTGGATAAAATTGTATTGAAAAATGAATTGCCAATATTAGAGCCACAAATCTCATCTCTTAAATAAGGGCATAGAATGCTTTTACTATAGCAAATATGATTTGACGTTTCGAGGCATATTTCTAAAGGTACACACATATGAATACATTTACTAGATCTGACATGATAATTTACTTAAACCCCATTATAAGTTAAATAAATAAAACTAAATTGATACTAATTTGCGCGTGCCTCATTACTAAATATTTGATTACATCTTTATCTAGTTTTCTGTTTGCCACTGTCTTTCCAATACTTTGTCTAGACATAGATCAAAGTGTATTTAAAGTTTCACGCTAAGTGTTTTGTCAAAAATAGGTAGGGCCATACAATTCACATTGTGGATAAGAACATAAAAATGCTTCCAAGATCCTTATTTATATATTTTACGGTCATATAAGAAGACCTAGATGTATTCATATCAAAACGACTGTGAAAGTCTAATGCTTTTTTTTGTTTAAAAGTATTCTAGCTGTATAACTTGACAGTTTGTAAAAAATTGTAAATGGCCAACCTAAAATGTGATAAATCAGACAAATTGTGATGAGTAGAGAGTCAGTGTCTGTCCAGCTAACGTCAATGCCACATTTTCCTTTTCATACCCACAAACGTACAAATCCTAGCACTTTAACGGCATTAACTTGTTATATCTAAATACGTCCAAGTTTTAGAAAAAAACATCTTGACGAGGCGAAATGCTGTTTACAAAAGGACTAATAAAGTTGTTTGTCCTAAACCTTCGACTTTTCAATTTCATTGGCTCGTATTTGTACGACATTGATCCTGTATTTTACAAGCTGACATTCAACGGCTCACAAAAATTTCGAAATACCCTCTTACGTAAATGTGCAGTAGCTGTAGCACTATTGACAACATCGTTGGTTCAGCTAATTGTATTTCGAGGAATATTTCAAAGTGTTCAGATATATGAGGGCATTTTCTACATCTCAC
>JAQFZG010004135.1:0-12286 GCA_034695465.1 Entomobrya nicoleti | reverse complement strand
GTTCGAAGCGGATGAAGGTTGACGTTGACGGATTGGAGAGTTTATGAGGCAGGAGCTTAAGAAAAAATGACTAGGCCGCAAATACATGGCTCTCCATAACTCAAAGTTTATTCTTGTTATTCATATTGAGTCCAAGGTTTTCTTTCTTTTCGTTTATCTTTTCAGGAATATATTTTTTAAAGACAATCAAGCTTATTCATTCTTCGTGTAAAAAATGAGGAAAAAGATGGCAGCAGGATATAATTATTTCAATTTTTGTAGATGAAAACTTCTTAGTTGTTCTACTGGAACGAGAACACATTAAGTTGATCTACTGTTCAAAAAGAAACACACTGATCATCTCATCAGAGATCGGCAAATATGTATGTTTCGCAATGAATCATTGAAGAAACAATTTTAGTCGACAATTTAACGAGTTGCAACATGCCAATTTATCTTCTCCACATCCTGTGTAATTGTCAGCCCCAAATGTTTCAAAAGTAAAAATAAAACTTTTCAACAAACTCATAAACTAGTTTTTTGTTTCAAAACAACACGACATTACTCAACATCATCTGCCATGCATAAATGAAAATAACGTACATTACCACCTCATATGTCTGTAACAAAAGGAGCAGAGCAGATGTATCACTTTTAACATTTTACTAGGAAAAAGTTTATTACATTCATTCATGCAAAGTTGTTTTTTAGCTAAACATGTTCGCACATCCAAGTGTACTCTCACAAGCATTGTGTAATAATAACGACAGTGTAATGGCATGACACTTGATGATGATGATGGTGTTGTTGTTGTTAATGATGATAGCGGCGATAACATGAGTGGGGAAGAAAATAAATGTTCAAATAGTTATCATCATGTGAGAATGTGTAATGGTTGTAGAGCAGGCAACTTTTTGCAGAATAAACTTGGTTGTTTGAAAAATTGCCTCTTTTATAACAACTCACCAAACAACATTATATTTTGCATTAGAGGCGGCGGCGGCGGCGTCAGTATGAATATCATCAGTGAAAGTAGGAAGTAGCCACTGCTGTCTGGTGATATGCTGTCGCTTTTTGTTATCTGCATCATGGGCAATACAGTGTACACTCTATATTTCTGGGTGAAATATGTACACAATTATAACTGGGTAACAATTTTACGGATATTGGCTCCCGACCAAGTGGATTTTTTTGTTGCATTTTCACAAAAGTGCGTTTGTCCATTTTTTTGTGATCATAATGACGGTGATCACTGTGTAGAAAGGAAGTGTGGCATTGGCAATAGTAGTAGTAATGCAATGAATTGAGCAAGAACGCCTCCTTGTCTGTGTGACAAGTAAAGAGGATACTACATACATATATTTTAGTAAGCTGATTGTGATAGTAGAACATGAAACAAAAAAAACGCACAATAATGCAGGACTACAGAGTAAAAGAAAGAGTGGGGCATGGCAATAGTAGAACAATGTAACAAAGAGATAAAGAGCTACAATGGGATATCAGTTACATAAAAAACCAAAATGCGGCTTTACGACCGATGGGAGGAGACGTGCAGAAAGATAAATTGATACATAAAACGACAGCAAAAAAGTAGAATTTTCTAATAAATTACTTTAGTCATTCTGCATGACAGCTAAATGCTCGTCTGTAGACAACGTGCTATATGTACTGAGGAAAAAAACAAGTGAAAGCGTTTGAAGACTCTGAGACTCATTTTTAATCTTAAACGTTTTTTTAGAACTTGTACACAATTATGATGTACTTTAATTACAAGTAGTAAACCCTTTCATTATGACTAAACTAGTTGGGTACAAAATTACGATGAAAAGTTACAAAAGAAAAAAAAGTTGAACATTGAAATGGCTGGCGAAAAATAACTGACAAAGTTGATTAGTCATAAAAAGCTTCAAGTTTCTTAAGTGTCAGTAGTAAAAACGACGATGATTTGCTTTCTTCCTGTTTTTTGAGAATCTTGAAAATAGTCATAAAACCAAAAGGAAAGAGAACGTCTTGCGACGAAGACTATCAAAAAACGCTAATTTCATGGTTTCATGAGCCAAGCGATAAGTCTCCTCTTATGACACATTATAGTAATATGTGTAACTAGAATAACGATTCGCCAACCGTTTACATGAATGACTTATGTTGCAGTTCACAAAAAGCGTATCTTATGGCCAATTTTCAGATAATTGCACTTCCTTTGGAGACACAAGTAAAATAATAATGACACCCCAACCAACTTATTTGTTCAGATTATATTGTACAATAGAGCTCGTATAAACTAGTCATTATATGTTTTGCACGACTATTTTTTTTACTATGCTTTTCACATTACATTTCCAAGAAAGACATCATTTCCTTTACGGAAGCTTGAAAAAATATATATGTTGGTAGTAAAATAAGCAAGCTAAAAAAAACTTAATATCTTCTTGTAGCCTTCTTCATGTTAAATTCAAAGCTGTCAACTGGCTCTTCCCTTCACAAAATATCGACTCTTTAGACATCTCTTAGCAAAAAAATGTAAGAGACACACAAGAGAGAGATAAAAATGACTTCTCTTCTTTTTGAGTTTAGAGAAAAGTAGCTCATAAATATACAGCCAAAAAATGCAATACGAGCAAAAGGCAAAGGTTTTGGAATTCCACAAGGTATGCTATGCATATGACTATAGCAGAAAAACCAGCGTTTGGTGATCTACAACCGCAGCGAAAAAAAGAAGACAAGAGGTGCCATGCACTTTCCTCTCTCTCTTTTCCACGTCAACGAATTCAGCAGATCTTGTTATTATGCTACCTTTTTTCAGCCAAAAAAATCTCTAAAAGTGTGAGCATAATAATAATAGGAGTATTGAGTGAGTTGAATTATATATGTGGACTTTTTTTTATATGCACAATAGGTATAGTATATCTGTACATATAGTAGTTTTTGGTATCAGTCAGTCAGCGCATTAAAGAATGAGCCAATAGCGTTTTAGTGACATTTTCTTTCATTGCTTTTCTCTCTCCCGGATGGCAAACACATGGGTGTTGACAACTGATATAAGTAACATCGGCAGCAGCATCAATGTGACATTCGCTAATGCTATTACGGATTCGGGGACAAAACTTGTGTCTGTCTGTCTATCTATCTGTGTGTACAATGCTATGAGTATACGGTGCTACATATATGGCTTATAAGTTTTTATAAAAAAAAGGAATAACCAGAAAACTGATAAATCTTTCTCTTTTTTTGTGCAAGTTTTGCTGAAACGAGAAAATCGAAAGAGGCGTGGACTCTCTCGCTCGGATCTTCTACTTGACTTGTTTTTCCTTATCCTTTTTTTCTACTAACTTTTGCTTGTTATGTTGTTATACACACGCAAAGAGAGACATACGGCTGGTTACGTACATAGATAGAGCATCATCGCCATCATCATCAAATTGAACGAATGCGTCCAAGTATTTCTTCCTTCTTGAGAGCCCCGAAGGCAATAAATTTTTTGCGAAACTGCAAACTGTGCAGAAAAAAGGAAATGGTGAAAGTTGATGATGATGATGATGACGTGAAACGTTATGATGAGTGTGTATATTGTACACTATGTGTTTTAAAATAAAAGGAGAAATAATAAAAAATAGCCTGTAGTTTGACGAATGAATAGTAAAGGAGAGCATTTGGATATGTTGTGTGTGTGGAAGTGCCACCAGCAAAAGGGAAAAACACAAGACTCTCTTTCTTGCTGTGTGTCTCTGTTTTAGCCTGTTGGCCCATTTCCGCTTTCTTCGATTGGACGGGTAACAACAAGACTTAATGTATGAATGTATGTATTTATGTCAGACAAACAAGCAAAACTAGCAGAGAGTTTGTGCTACGAGCATGTAGCTTTCCATTTTTTTCTTTGATAATGTTTCCCAATATATCCTGCTTCTTTCTCTCTAGTTTGTGTGAAGACGAGATGAATGCCATTATGGTAGGAGGACACTTATATATTACCAGATTGACACAATTGCAACAGCCGCTGTTGTCAAATAGGAAGATGTAGACTTTTTTCTTGCAATAAGTTTCTCTCGCTGCTTTCTGTAGTCATCATCATGTTGACTAGAAGTCGGAATAAAACTGACACGACATGATTAGATACATTGACATGATGATGATGACGGTGGTGGTTGTCCTTTTTTGTATTATTTCTCTAGGGGAATTGCCGATAAAATGTGTTGCAGAAAAAAAAAGAATATTCGTGGAACAGAAATGTTAGAGATTTAATGATAATGATGACCGGAGGAGCTGAAAAGATTGGAATGACATGATATTAAAGAGAGATCATTTGCAAGTGGCTATGTTGAAACAACTTGGTGAAATGTCATCTCAAAATATAGGAAACTCTGTGGAAGAAAAAATGAATGGAAGCTAAAAACTGATTTCTTTTTGTAAAAGCTAAGATATGTCCAACCAAACTCAAAATGTGCTGAGCACCACTTTTCAATTGACCCTTAAGCATTATACGTTATTGTTAGGCTGTAAAGTTCATTTTGTTTAAGTACCCTATTCACATGACACACCTTTTGAATCATTAACGATACAAAGTGACGTGTTTTTAAAGTGATTGCGCTAGCAGCGCCATTTTTTTATTAAGAGTTGTATGCCTCGCCTGCCAACGATTCCTGTGGGAGCATAAAGCACTTCTCAGGGAATGACATTCATGCATAAAGTATAACTTTATGATGGACGACATGTACACACACGCAAATACTTATTTCCATGATGTGTCTTTTATGATAGCATAAGAAATGAACATTAGAGAAAAATCATTTTCTTCAAGAAAAAAGCCAAGCTGGTATGTATTTATTTATTTACGAATGCTGCCTCTTTGTATTAACTCAAAGTGCTCGAAGGCCTCCAGCGGAAAAGATTCTTTTTGAGAAGACAAATAAGTATATTTTTGTCTTCCAGCTACTTTTCTTTCTGAGACGTTTTTCTGATTTTCGAAGAGAATTACGTAGAGTGAACCTTGTATATGTAAAGTGCTTTCTTTTCCTTCGGAGACAAAGCTTAAATAAAAATGGAAATAAGGTCCATATATACTAAACATATGCCATTTTTAAGCCAAGTCCGAATATTTGTTTGCGCAAAAAACAGTAAATGCCTATCAATCCACGTTATAACTATTACAGGTTATTACATTTAAACTCGAGAAAGCAAAGCAAACAGTAAAATTCTTATGCAAACATAAAGTTTTCGCAAAGCTCGTAGTAGCCACGCCACAGAGCATAATAATAATATGAATGAGTATCCGGTTGACTATTTGCCATATTGAAACACCGGAAGCCTTGAGCAAGCTTGTGAAAGTACATGACCAAATGTGTATGTTGTATGTCTATATAATACAATAAATGGAATATGCATGAAATGACGGAATGTGCGCCTTTTTTTGGAATGATGACGATAATAATAATAATATGACATAAAACTAAGCACGTACTAAGCGAATATGTCGCAAAAGAAACATTACAATGTGATCATATCTCAACTCACAAACAAAAAAGGAGACTTGTTCGCCTCTCTTTTGTGTTGTGTAAGCTGGAACGCTCACATACACATATACTATCTAGCATTTTTATGTTTTATATTATACATACAATATCTATACATTATACATCATTCTCAGGAATCTATTTTTGGTAGAAAAAAAATTTGTATAGCTTGCATGCATGGTTGTATTTTGTATGTTGATATAGTTGTGTGGAAGCTGTAAGTAATCCCATCATGAAAACCTCTTTCCCAGAGAGTTACGCATGTAATATAATGGGCCTTTGAGCTTATAAAAGTTGCAAGGAAAAGTGAAAACATCACATTACATTATATTTTATATGATATCCTGCTCTTTTTTCTCTTTCCAAAAGCAAAATGCTACATGAAATAACAAACAAGCAAAAAATGCTCAAGGATGTGGACTGGTTAGTGTATAGCATACACAACATAGCCACACATGCATATGCACACATATGAATACGCAAAAGTATAAGAATAATATAATATACCATACACGCCATTCCGCACAAATACGCTTTTTATTCTTTATGGTCATGTTATTTTCTACGTACAAGTTGTGTTTCACCATCACGAAAAATCAGAAAAGATGTAAAAATATGAAAAGGAGAAAGGAAGAATTGTCATAAGCACTATTATTGCATTGAATGTAATGTGTTTACTTGGTCGATATATATATGTATCCATATCTCTTTAAAGCACAAAAGAACAACCTGCTTGCTCTTTTTTCTTGGATATTCATATGGAGCTTTTCTATATTTTATTCATATTCCAAGAGTGCACGCAGTTAGAAAGCAGAAAAGAATGGAAAGGAAGCTGAGGAGTGCGAAGAGAAAGCTTCAAACTCAGGCACGTTCCTTCTCTCACTCACAACCAACTTTGTTGTCTTTTCCTAAATCTATGCATGTGTAGCAGTATATTTTTTCAAAGTTTCTTTTTTTACTTACTTATTGCCTTGCACAAGCACAGGTTATCATACATACTCAACTAAAAATTCAACTCACCTATCTTTTTAGGGAGATTTTTTAAAGAGAGAAAGAGCGAAACATTATGTGTATAGTTTGTCGTGTAAAGCTATCGTAGCAATTTTGGCTTAAATAAAATATTAGTATTTTTTAGAGAGAAGAGAGAAAATAAAAAAGAAGAAGTTTGAGGAAGCTGAAAGGAGAAAGCAGAGAAAAAAGTACAAAAGAAAAGGCCTTTTTATTGCATTATTATAACAACCGGTGGTAGTGCTCGTCGTGGTGTGGTGTACGCAAACCAGTCATCCTTCTAACAAACAACTGGGCAAATGAATATACATAATATGAATTCTAACTACGATATCGCAGACAAAAATAGCAGGTTGACTGTATACGTATATATTTGTGTGTGTGGGTGGACAAGCATGATATGATCACGAATCTCGTATGTGTTTTATTATGACTCTTATATACAATTTCCGTCCTCGTCTTTTATTTTTTCCTCTTATTTTTTCCATCTTTCTTCAAAAGACTTTCTTAGACGCGTTTCACTGATATAGCCACACACGCGTTTGCCTCTTTCACTTTTTTCTAGTTTTCAGATGATAATCATATGCATTGAAATGAAACAACAGCACGTTGCCGTACACACACTTACCCGCACAAACTCACGTGTAGTATTACATATAGGAACACTAAAATAATCTTTTTTATGATTAAAGTTATGTTACTCTTTTAGTTTTTTCTTGAATTTTAATGAGGTACTGCTTTGAGTGCGTTAGTTTGAGTGCATGCATTGCATATGTATGTGTACAGCGAATTCCGTTTTTGTGAGGATAACACAGTTGTGCGTAACGAGCTTTGAAAAGAAAGTTGATATTTTGATGATGATGTTGATGCTTATAAATAAATGACAGAAAAAGTAATAGTTCGGGAGAAAAATAACAGGTTTGATTTCTTTTTGCTATTTGATTGGAATTATATCATATCATATCACATCGTAATGCTTTGAATATGCAAGAGTGAAGAATGTTTTCAACTAAAAATCTAATCTGTTTTTCAAAGGTAAGTAGAATTAGTATTAAAATTTTCCGTCTCTTCGTCTTTTCAACCCTTTTGCTTGCCTGCTGTTTACCTTTTCATCTTTCGATAATTCCTATTAATAGCTATACTTTTGAAGCATATGGAAATATATAAGTATGGGTTGTTATTATTAGAAGTTATTCATAGATTCGTTTTCCAATTTTAATTCTCCTCGCAAACAAGTCGGAGTCAGCCATGCAGGTAAAATTGGAAATGAATAAAGCTGCTTCTCGAGAGCTACACGTTTACTTTCATTGAATCCGTAGAAAGGGGGAAGGGAAGGAGGATGGAACCCCCTGGTGACTGGTTAGCAACAAAGTATTTATGAAAGAGAGTAAAGTTGGAAAAGGTATCGACAACAATGGGATTACGAGACAAAATGTCCTGTTCTAATGGAATCCCAGTGAAAGCCGTGCTCTCTGAATGACTTGACTGCTCTGATGCTGCTACATATTCAGATATACCTACATTACGTGTAAACACATGCCACAACTCTGTTTCCTGTCTGTCAGTCATGTACGCACATACAAACATTTCCATTCATTTATGAGCGTATATGAACTTATTTCATTTCTATTCATTATCCTCATCATGGTCACATTTTCTATTGACATCGTCATCATCATCGTCACCTTTTACTAAGCTCATGTTGCCTTGTATTGTGTGGGTGGTATTTCTGTTACTACTAATGAACAAGCATCATTGCTACTTGTATGTTGATATAAACTTCCAAGCTCTCTGTTTTTCCACTTCAACAGCTTAAATTCTGTTCTCCACGTCAAAAGTAATGCTTCGAGAATGAGCTTGTAAATGGAGCACTCTTCTTGCTAAAGAACAGTTCAGCTCGTCTTTCCTGCTCAGCTCAAACATTTTGCATATTTTATTATGGGCGTGAGCTTAACAGTATAGTTTAGTATACACTTTATCCCCATTTTGCGTAACAGAGCGATATGATGAGAATGGATTGATGTATAATGTATAATATAACATGCATACTTAAGCTTTTGTTTTCCTCAGGTTATAAAACTCCTTAGCCATTTCCTCCCCAAAATTATTCGCATTTAAATCGGCTTTTGTGCACATGAAGCAAGTTATTTCAGCCCACCGGAAAGGTCAGAGCAATCAACATGCGTCGGTTTATTCGTTAGTCTGTCTCCTGTTCCCTTTCACCTTGACTCGACCATTATATGTTTCTCCTTGACGTGACGGACGTTTCGTTACCGAATGACTTACTGCGTGACATTTGGTGGCGAGGAAGGATATCGTATTTCACTGTACTCGATACAAAATGTGTGTAGAACAAAAATAATAATATGTTACGTGTGTATCGTGTATCTTCATAACAAGTTTCCAGAATTGCTTTCAAAATATTTGTACATCGTTAAACAGAACAACGGCAACAACAAAATGTAACTGATAATGATTTTGTTTCAAGCTTTGTCTTTGTCAGCGTAGGTATTAAGGGCTGTTGTCTTGCTCAAGGGATTTCATTATCATTAGTCATCCCCAGCAACTTATTTTTTTTTACTTTTTTACAACATAAAGTAAAAGTAAACCCGCCCAACAATAATCCTACGTCCAACTATGTACAACATGTGTACTGACTGCTGCTCTGAAAAAAGTTTTTAGTCAAGTGCGTAAAAGTTATTGTTCTTTTCAATACTTCCGTTTTCAAGAGAAATGGCCTTTACTTTTTAGTCGTTTACAGATTTGTTCACTTATTTTCTTCATTCTTTTCTAATTTCAGTGTACACAAATTTCCATTGTTTTTTTTTGGCTTGTCAAGCTCACAGTGCAGTGAGTGTGTTTGGCAATAATATTGCTGCTGTGAATAAATGGCCTAACTAAAGTATGTTACTTTTATAATGATGATGCTGGCTGGCCATTTAAAGTACGCACTTGTTTAGCTATTTTCTCTGCTTTCAGGCCTGCATTACCATTCAAGACGATGATATCGTCATAATGATCATCACTACAATATCCATTTTGTACAATGGATATTATGGATATTAAAACATTGTGTAAATGAGCACTGGAGAAAACAAACGGTGTATGTTATATGGATTCACTTTTCATACGCATGCATTCGTTGGTTTTTTTCTCGCACACGCCGTTACTCTTTAAATATGTACATTAACTATCCTCTACTTCTTGTCTATTAACTGCTGCTGAGAGGAAAATGGCATATGTATTCAAAAAGTTTACTCTCTTTCTTGTCTAGACAAGGGCTAGTATGAGCTGCAGACTACTAATAAAATAGAGTTTTTGATGAAGAAGTGGAAAAAAACAAAAGAGAAGCTACAACTTTTTTTTCCCGAGCAAGTATGAAAGCAAAGTTACATTAAATATTTAAAGCCCATTTGGTATGTTCGTCTCTCTTTCTAGCCTGTTATTTTGCTCTTTTTTTACGTAAGTTGCATGATGCATGCATAACAGCTCCCTTGTTACATTCAATTCATTGCACAATAATAGCAGCAGTAGGTGGACGTAGACTTGCTGCTTCATTGTTTTTAAGCCAACTACACGACGCTGATAAGCAATTTTGCTCTATACAGAGACACGCGTAGGTCTTCATGTAACTCTTTTCTAATTCATTTCCAAAAATTATTGCTTACGTATGACTAGTCAGAATCGACCGGTGAGAAACTGCACATATTATGTGCTTGAGTGCGGACTGTCAATGGACACAACATGGAAATCGATGAGATAGTTGGATATTAGCTTGTAAAACAAAATAAATGGATTAGAGAACGGGTGCGATTAATAAGCAAAGGTTTACGTATAAAGCTGTTTTACTTTGTATGAAACGAATCAATATTTTAATAGTCAAGCATTCAAACACATAACTGGACACACAAGTTTTACGGCAAACAAGCAGTCCTTATGATGGTCAGTTATAAGTTATAATGACCGCTTGTTTTAACAGATTGGTTTAAAGGATATCACCTCCTTTTCTGATTTCTATACTTGGTATTTAACGATAATTTACAATTACAAGCAAGCTGACATTTGGACTTTGTGAGAAAAAACATGTCATAGGAAAAATATGTCATGTGCATGTGATATCAGTGTGAAAGCTCAATATTTTGTAGGACAAGCGTCACGGAACTTTCCTTGATTTGATGCATATTTTTCCCAAATCATTTCGCTATTTTTCGAGACATTGCAATTTTATTAGCCTCTAATGGACAAAATAAATGTACCCACACGTGCTGAATCAATGACAAGAGTTGTTATATGAAGTGTCCCTTAAACCATCTTTTTGTGATTTTTTTATTTGCACGGTTGTGTTAATATTTTTATAACCCAAAAGTAAGTATTACAGATGGGCAATATTGAGATAAGAGCAACGTTGTCAAAATGACTCATATGATAAGATAACAGGCTTCCCAGCTTGTCTTGATGTAAATGCATAATATATGATGATGAATGCTACATCAGATTTTATTAATTCGCCGTTGGCTTCGGTCCTTTTAACACATCACTTAAGACTTAAGGTAACTTGTATTGCATTTTACAGCTTTAACTATCGAGATCTATGATAATCATTGATATTTTTGCAATTAAATTATAGGTTGATTTGACTGGTTTACAAAGCGCTATCATCATGGCTAACTTTTCACATTTACTGAAATTTTTGGGACTTTTTCTTCTAATTTCTGCAAGTATGGGTCACGACATGGGCTATGGCGAGGAAGGCTGTGCAGATGAAGGTGAGCACAAATGTCAGGCTTGCCTAAATCTCCAATGTCAAGATAAACCAGTTGGGACTACACAACCAGCAACTACTGTGGAAGGTACAACTTCTGCTAGCTTAAATCAAGAACACGAACACGCCGGAGACACGATTTGTGACTGCAAAGAAGGATTCACTTACGACGCAGCGCAAAAGGCATGTGCAGTTAAAAATGAAGATGGTAGCTTTAAGCCCATAGAAGACTGTGCTTCTTCCGCACCAGGAAAAGGTACAATCTCCACAGGAATTCTTTTTACAATTGTTGGAGTTTTCATGATTTCACAATTCCAAAACTAATTGAATTTAAATTATTTTTTAAATGTGTTACTAACTCAAGTTGTACTTAAGATGTTCCAATAAAATAACGTCATGTGACGTACGTACATAAATATTTTCTGGAATCACTCACGTACGCTTTTCCAAAATTCGATTTCTTTCGTCGTCTTTGACTTTATGCCTCCTTTTTTCGGAGTGAACCTGTCGTGAATAATTAAAGAGGAAAGCATACCATAACACATTGCCTGACGTGACACTACTACTCTCACAATCAACTTACTTTCTCCCCTTCAATTCCGCCTTTTCTCCTCATCATCATATTTCCTTTTTATACTTCTATTCTTCGCCCTCAAAATGCAAATTCAGACAATATTTCAAATACACTTCCACACATTGCACATCCCATTACAGAACTACTATATTGGGATGGGATATGCCTTGCCATTATTGCTCCATTGCATGCCATGCCATCTTCAACCAGGTGGATTATTATTTGTTGTTCATGTTTTATTACATGGAAATGAGTGTGTACGGGTATAAATATATATTTTGAATGTATGTATAATGTACAAAATAGCTTCGTTTTAGTGAAAACATAAAAATGTATAAATAACACAAAAAGCATGACTTTTTTCTTATAAATATTGGAAATGTTTTCCGTACTTTCCCGGATCATCCATTAGTTTGTATTTACACATTTCTCTGGTAATGTAAATTATTATGTTGA
>JAQFZG010004134.1:0-12288 GCA_034695465.1 Entomobrya nicoleti | reverse complement strand
ACCTAGTTTCGGATTTTTAATTAAAAAGATAAATTAGTTCAGATTTCGAATTTAAGTATTTACGGGAGCATTATAAAACTACGTATTACATGTCTGAAGATTTGGGGCGTGTGTTGCTCTGGACCGCTTCCAAGAGGTTGATAAGCTTCTTGTGAAGGAGGTCCATAAGCCGTGTTTCCAGCCATGGCACATGGCACCAAGGCTGCGAGAACAACCTGAGAAGCAAATACATATACATTTTCACCATAAAACGAGTTGCACATAAAAATGATCTCAGGACTAAACACCACTAAATCACTATAAACATTTAAACATCATGTCTTAAGAAATGTTTCTAATGTCGGGAGAAGCGTTGTTTAAACTGAAAAAAATATTTAAAATCTTACCAAGAAATATTTCATTTTGACAAATTCAAATTTTCAAATGATCACAAGTGGTAACTGATCTTGTCGACTACAAATTAAATGGTTGAATGAATTAGTAAATGCAGAAATCGCACTATAAATACCAATTCAAGAACTCTTAAAGGAATATAAAACGAATTTGGTTCTGATGCCAAAATATTTGGTTTGCAAAATTCATTGAATGAGTTCCATGTTGCATTCATTGTTGCAATAGTGCCATAAGCTTAGGCCTTGTGGTGTATTATATTAATTTTTATCGTGTATTTTCTTACAAATGGAGTATACAAGAGGGGACAATATAATCTCAAAGTATAGATTGGTTATAAAAACCTTGTTATCGGACATGATGAATGATATTATGATCTGCCTTCCATTAGTCCCAGATCATGTACCATTTAGTTTGTAAACCATTAAGCAGGATACTTAAAAACTAACAAATGCATTTTCATTATTGTGCGATACAAATCATTTGATATACGACAGGTGTGCTCATCTTCAACATAAATTTATATCTGATACAGGTAGTAATATACAATACAAAGTGCATCATAACTATTTTCCATTTTATTTGTCATAATCAAAAAAAAAACAAATGCAGATTAAGAAAAAAAAGGACCTTTCTGGTTGACGTCGTCGTGTTATAATTGCCCATTGGCCCTGCTAAGATTACATCGTTATGTAAAAAGTAAATATGAAACAAAACCATAACAGTCAACTTTAATGTAACATTTATATTGTGATGTTATGTATGACGATATGAGGATTGAAGATGCACCTCTAGCAATAAAAACTCTGGGGCAATTAATAAGGACAAAATGTTTTTTTACGCGTATACATTACATTACATTCATCCATCCCAATAATCGACCCTTTTCTTTGCATCGAATTGTTTAGTTGTTGGCTTCAAGGGCTTCTGTATATCGAAAGAGCAGGCAATGCAATGCGACACTGAAAAATCAGGTGAAGATTTATGTACATGAACTGTTTTATTGTCAATTTGGTTATTTAGTGTAAATGTACTTAAGAATTGAATAATTATATGCTAGCAAGTGACAGAAAAAGATATGAATTACATTGATGCAATATTTGTAATCTTGACAAAACAATTTTGCGCATCATCATCTCGTTGACGGAGCTCGTTGGGTTGATTAAGTGAGCCAGTTTGGATCATCCCCCGAGTAAGTTTTTGTGAACTTCATTTACTAAACAGGATAGACAAATGTGTACAAAGTAGCTAGCTATTACATCATTTATCCATCTTTTAAGGTTGATAGGGGGAGAGACTAAGTGACAGGTGACAGTTTGCCTCCTATGTGCATCATAAATTTGCTAGAGTAATGAACTAAAAGAGATATATGCAACAGGTAGTCGTCACACTTATTTATAAAAAACAGTGTATGTCAACACAAAATTATACCTTTGAGGTGCATCCGAATATATATGTGTCCTTAAGCACGTGGAATTCTTTATTAAATTAAATTAAATTATACAAATGTTTTTCAAATTACACCTCGTACCTAATACACCAACAAATATAGTAACACAAATGGAGAGTCGTCAAACAATAAATAACATTCTGTGTAAGGCAGGTAGTTGTTGTCAACTGCTTTATGGGCCTGTTTTAGTCATTTTAGTTCCATATTACAATAATGATGTCCAGGTACTAATGAACCCAGAATTATTGCACCCATTATAGTGATTAAGGGCATGTATATAGCATCATTTAGTATTTAACTTTGAACCATTGATCTCAACTTTTTTAAATTTCAGTATTTTTTTTCATTTTAGCTTTGACCATTCATCAAGTCTTTTCATTCTGTTATCCTTCATTCTATGTCAAGACAGCATGCTATTGAATTAACTACAGTTTTTACAACTTGGTTTGATATGATACTATGAGCGATTACTTGATTACAATAGTGAATTCTACTTTGCAAGATATGAAAGGTAAAGAAAAATGAAATGCATTAAATTGTCTCCCCATTTCGATGAAGTGCAAAAGGTCGCATACATCACAAAACCAAAGGACATTAAATTTTGAATTAATTAATTTGTGTACGTGCCTCTTTTCTGGTGAATTTTCATTTCGTAGCTTCGAGATGATATAAAACGCGAAAGGACACAATGGTGCTGAAATAAATATTAATTACCTATAAATTGAACCAAGATGATATAATATCAATCACATCGTGCAGTGCATAGTCATTGAAAACAAAATATGGTTAGTTAGATTGGTTTACAAAAAAACTTCATCAGTGGCTAGGCTATTAGCTGACCCAATCGTTTAAAAGTAAATAACAAAAGTTAATTCCCACTTCAATCCTAAAAATAATGACAAAAAGGAATATCTGATGAAGGAGAACAAGCGTTTTATCGCGTTTGACTTTGATCAAAGAGCAACTACCATTAACAGCTCAGTTCCTTTGATAACTAAAAGCGACATTCTTTAGGAACAGGTTTGTCGACACTTTGTTATGTGCTACGTGATTTTTATATAATTGTTTCTCAGTTTTATAATAATTGACACGTTTGATTTGGTTTGGTTGGCTGATATCCAAAATCCGGTGAATTAGTTAAGTCGTATCTCCAGAAAATTTCTCGCCATTATAGGAATACAATATTTAGATTCCGGTGGATACTTTTCATAAAAAATGTTTTAGGTGGGCCTTACGCTGTTGGCGTTGTGTTGTCGTGTGGCTTTAAAATGACTTTTAAAGAATATATTTTACATAGATCATCATTTACCGTAGAATAGCTCTAGTTTAAACATTAACGAGTCAAAAACTACAGCAAAAGCTATTATTTTGACGTATGAAGCTGTAGCTGAAATATGATAACAGTGATGATTTGGTGATGATGATGATCGTGATAACATTCATTACTTAATATTGCTGTCATCAAAATGTGCTTTCTAACGACCTTTCACATGTTATGTATATGTTACATTGCAAAATGAAAAAAACGTCGCCCCAAAGCTCGACCCCAAGGGGATGACCTGTTTTTGAATCATCGTATCGACAGACAGACGGACAAAAATTTGAACTATGTAATAACCATCACCTTACACCTCACCTATACTTAACGTCAAGATCTATATATTATACGCATGTCGCATACCTCTATGAATACTGTCACACTGTCCTTATAAACGTGCAAAACTCACCAATTTTTGGTATTTTCAAAAATAAGAACAATAATAATTTTAGCATGGACATTAAAATACTGTATGCACATAATTTATTTGAATCTGAACGCTCCCAACAAAAATATGCAAATTAAAACCACACACTTTTATTTGTTTTCAATAAAAAAAAATCCTTTTCGCGTGCTTGTGTTACATTACCCCAAAAATGGGGCCATTTAGTTCGACTGGTCATTGCAAATATTTGAAAAACAACTCGTTGTAGATTTAACTAATGTACAATAAAATTCTATTAAATGTACAAGAAAATGCGTACACGTGCCAAGATTCTACTTAAAGAAAATAAAATTCTCATCGGCAAACTTCAATTATAGGCAATATATTATAATCTGGGCATGTCAAATCATTAGCGATTCCGTTTTTCTTTACATTTTTTTGGTAGAACATACATCAAATACTTTTGTTAAGCATAATTATACAATGAAAATGAACAAGCACGCTACCATCTTCCTTCCCAAAAAAAGTGCAAGCCAACCCAACTCACAAAAGATTATACAGTGGAAGCAAACATCATGTTTGCGTTTTGCTAATTGTCGCACCTGTAGAAAAAAAAACAACCGCGAACTACTAGCTAGGCCCTTAAGCTTAATAAGCCAGAGGAAAAAAAATATTTGGTACATAAAATATCTACCTGAAAGGTTTGAAAAATCATCTCTTCTCTTGTTTACTTCATTGAAAGCAATCAACACTATGATTTATTGTTTTGAATGAATACAGTGCAGTGGCAGTGTGTTTTTTGCACACTTTTTTTTACAATTTTATGTTTTAAACCTTTTATAGTTATTACCCCATGCAGTCTTGCAGTCTTAATTTTACTTTGTTATTGTTATACTTCTGCATTACATAATTGATAATATTCAATCAGGTTTGACAAGAAGATGAAAGATCCCATTGTTTAAAATTATGTGTGCACACTTTACAGCTCTTTAATGTCCTTGATGTCAAATAGTTGTAAGTTGTAATATTTTTTGTCAATAATGCATGATAAATATTTTGTTTTTGCATTGCCTTGCCACATGAATTCATTAAGTATTTTTTTATGTGACAAGTTGAATATAGAGATGTTATTCTAATTCTAGCAATTATTTTCGGGATTAAGCAAGACAGTTAGTTAAAAAAAACTATAATATATTTGTTTACAAAAATATATCGAGCACTAATAGGGTAACTATTTCCGGAAAGCAGTTTTCTTTGTGCAGAACAACACGAAGTGTCCTCTTTCTTTTCATCATCATGACAAGGATCATGGATAATTGTTTAACCTCTAGTATAAGTAGTTCATGTAATAAAATCTTGCGAAAAGATCGACAAGTCTTTACTTTTTTTTGCTTATAGTACATCGTGAGTGAGTATTACAGGTTTTTAAATGCAATTTACAGATGAAATTCAAATTAACAAAATCTTACATCAAATAGTGGAGATAAAGAAGCAAGGCAATAATATAAACTGAAGTCTATAAAAAAAATCCTACCATCGATCACACAAGCATGCAATACAATTAATGGATTTATGGCTTAGGAATAAATTGGCTTAAAGATTTTTAGCTGCACGACATGACAATTTTCATCAGTGCACAATTCCTTTTTTTTCATTTTTCATGCATGTTTGTATAAGTATTATTATTAGGTTAAACGATTCATTAAAAAATGTGAATGTAATCAAAAGTGCATTTTAGTGCCATTTAAAGAAACAAGTTATTTTGTGCTTAAATATGCAAATAAAATGCACAATAATGCATTAAACAATCAAACATGGTGCGCTTTCAAAGTAAACCAATTATATTTTGAGCTCATTTAGTACTTTTACAAATAAATCATAAATGAGTATTGGCTAAAAAATCATATATTGTTTCATAACGCATTCAAACAATAGCCAGAATATAATTTATTTTGAAAAAACAAATGTTCACGCGACGAATATTAATGAAAATCTGTTAATTTTATTCAACAAGATTATGTAAAAGTGGAATCTTCTTTCTAATATGTAATAATAATAAGAGTATTACCGAACAAGATATGAACATGATGAGAACTATGTATCTTCTTTTCCTTAGACTTATCATTCTAATCATAATCATACAAATGGAAGTCTTAATAACAATTAGCCGTTGTCAGTTTGCCTAAAGCTTTTTTTTTACATATCTCTTCTACAATTTAAGAGTTACTTTTTACTACTACTTAGCCATCGTTTTATTGTACATTTTAAAATAAAAACTATTCGGATTGCTAAAAATGCTCATAAATACAAACTATTTTATTTTTAAGTCTTAAAATATTTTATAAACTTGGCAAGTTTTATGCATTCATGATGATTGTCTTACATTTTACGTCCCACACAAAACAAAAACAAGCTCTATAACGATGATTCTGTCCCATTTCATGTTAAGCAGAGTACTGGGCAAAGGCGAAAGATATATATCTTCAAAATGACCCCATGTCATTTAATCTGTTGCAAGTCAACAAAAAAGAAATATTAAAAAAATACTTTTATTTCTTCACTTTGAACTATCCTCCTAACTAATCTTAAGGAAAAATTCTTGGCTTTCGCTGTGTCTGCCAAGTAATAATAATAATCATTCTTGCTCATCTCCCACCTGAAGCCAAGATATTCCTAGTTTGTTTGTAGACCTCTTATCATGGTTATGTAATCGCACCCTAGAAATTTCTTATATAATCATCCATCTTATTCGTTTTCATAAACCATTACATATTTCATTATTACTGAAAGTGAAGATGCGCACATTAAAATGGCAAGAGTTGAATTACTTGAAATTACTATGCTACTTACCAACTGCGCAAACACAGGAAGATGAGACTTATTTGGAAAACATAACACAAAATAATATATAGGTGGTGTGGTTAATATATTTTTTTTCTCATTTAAAATATTTCTTAAGTCGGGTTGCCCTTTCTTCTGTTTGTGATTGCTACTTTAATAAGATGGATAAAAAGAACAAGCGAAAGCTTATTTGACTTCTTGTGGCATATGGCATGGCATAACCTGTCTTGAGGCACCCTTCAACCTATTTCGTCGCATCAAATTTAATGCTTCTTCTTCCTGATTATATTTTGAAATATGCACGGCATATAAGATAGAACTTCACCTATATAACATTATTATTTTAGTCAATTTTGTATAAAAGCATCGTGTCTACCCAAAATCAATCGTCAGTTTCTTGCACGATTTCAAACAAAACATATAGAACATCAAGTGAAAATAAAATAAAAACATGAACAAGTTTTTGGTAAGTTTGGTGAATGTTCCCAACAATCAAGATATTTTCAGCGTGTTATCATTCTGTCATGTTTTTGTGTTTTTTAACGAACCGGCATACCGGAAATGTAAAACCCAACAAATTTCTCAGTGCGTAGCTAATAATTTTGATATGTTGTTTTTTAAAGTTCTTCGCTACTTTGGCCTTGTCCACCGCCTCTGTTTTAGGTGGAAGCTCGAGCTACGGAGCCCCAGCTCAAGACTTTGGAGCTATTGGAGTACTTAGCGGTGGTGGTGGTGGTGGATACGATGAACCAAATACTGCGGCTGGAGGACAAGTCCACAGACATGTTAGTTTGATAATGACCATTTTAACTTCTATTTTTTACCAATTTATAAAAATTGTTTTTAATTATTTATTTTATTTTAATAGGTATATATTCACGTGGCCCCTGACGAGTAATTAATTATGATTTTTTTTAAATGATTCTTATGATTTTTTTTAAACATCTCTTTAATTTCAGGCCAGTTGACTCTCAGTCACGTGTGATCCGTGTCCCTGGTTAGTGTCAATTAATTTGGTAATTATTTATAGAATAATGTTGAATGCATGTTATAATGCTGGAAATATTTTTGTTAATTTCAAGGCGGTCAAGACAAACACGTCAATATAATCTTTGTTAAAGCACCTTCTTCATCAAGTCAACAGCAGACGGAGGTCATCTTGCCTGAGCAAGACCAACAGAAAACTTTGGTCTATGTGCTTGTCAAAAAGGCAGAAAACTCAAACAATGTCCGTGTCAGTGGTCCTCAGCCCACAAAGCCCCCAAAACCCGAGGTAAGAGGTCAAACTAGAGGTCAATCGTTGCTATTGTTAGAAGATTTAAAACAAAAGGCTAATCTTTTTGTTGTCTTTTTCTCCATAAGGTATACTTCATCAGATACAAGAGCGAACAGCAGTCTTCTGCTGGAGCCGAGCCCGCTTATGGACCACCTGGATATCAACCTTCACAGGCATATGGAGCTCCATAAACTTACCAAAGTCTCTAATGTTGATAATGTCAATATTTTCCTACAACACAGTTCATCCCTCGTACCTGACTAAAAATCATGGCAATCACGGATCCCCCTGGATTGATTTTATGTTTAATATCATGCGTGGCTCACTCAAATGCTCTGCACTGCTTTCCAGTCTTCCCTAAAAACTTTGATATTTTCATTCTAGTCTTTTTACTTTTATTTACACAAAATAATGTTTATCCACGCTGAAATGATTACAATTTCGTTTCGTGGAATGTTATGCGCATTTATCTATGCATTTTTATTTACTTCTTCACAAATAATCTTGTTTCTGTAAACGAAATAAATACACACAAAAATCTACATGCCAAATAGCTTAATTTGCGAATTTCTTGATCTATTGAAAAATAACTATTCATTTTCTAGACGCATGAAGCATTGTACATATTATACCAGTGGAAGAAAAAATATCGCGAGATCGGGGCAAGCTGAGACATGAAATTATGAACGTAACTAAATTAATTTATAGGAAATCTTCAACATATGAAACATTGTTAGTAAAGGTAGCATCAAACTTCCTGTTTCAAGTTTCAACATCATCCGACACCAAAAGTTTATAAATGTACAAATCGTGGTGACGGTGACACAGGGACGCACAATATTGCAAATGGCCTAGTAATTTTTCTTTTTGTTATAGGTGTCATCATGAATCATGCATTTAATTTACTGCAAAACCACCATTTACATTTTACATACATAACTTGTTAATTATTAATGGAAGACTGATTTTATGCAAAAATTTAAACAAAGAAATTGAATGCAGCAGTTAAAACGTAACGAGATGATTGGTGGTGGTATCACCCGTCCCCCGGTGCCCGGCATCTCTCTCTGCTACTTCACATACTACCACTCACCTCACCTCACAAGAAAGACAAGTAAAAAAGCAAGCCACATTTTTCGTCTCCAGCTTTTTTCTTGTGTTGTGTTGTGCAATGTGCACAAAGTGAATGAACGTTGAATGTCGGTATTGAGCATTGATACATGCACGAAAATACAAACATGTAAAAAAAAATATTTTAACCCCAGCAGAATAGAACAGAAGGTTTTGTTTTGTTAGACAGTAATCAAATAATAGGTGCTCGATTTCAATTCTAAGAACTGGTGCGGTGCACGGTGTCTCTTTTGATTAGTTTTTTTGTTACAATTTTTAATGGTTTGAATTTGAGAATGTTGTCTGTGTTGTGTTTTAAACTGATACATATGAAGGAAGTCTGTTGTAGAAATTAGGGGTTTCTGAAAAACAGGTCTAGATTGAAACCGACTTCCTGTAAAAATGGCTGATGTTTCAGACGTTGAGATAATGGTGTCGGACGTTGAATTTAAAGCGCCGCTGTTAACGGTGGAGAATGGTGGGATCAACGGTCATGATGACGTGATTTCAAACGGCGAAGTTAGCGAATTAAAAGCGGCATCAGCATCTCATCATCAAATTGTAAAGATACATGGTACCGGTCAACATAACGGAGAAAATGAAGAGGAAAGGGACAAGGGACCACAGCAAACACTGATGGATGTCGGTAACATTAAAGAGGAAAAAATAAGCGTGTCACTTCCTCGCAAGTCACTTTTAAAGCGTAAACTTGACATCTCTGAGTCAAATGTTGTCAATTCTCCTAAAAGAATTAGGATTGTGGACAATCCGGATATTGTGAACAATTACATTCAGTTTAGCGACGAAAGCGATACTGAGACTTTGGAGGGTGCTGACGATTCTGCTACTGTTACGCAGGTGGGTACTTGGTACTTTCGTTTACTCAAAGCAATCAAATAATTTACATGATGGATGCTATTGTTTTCTGAACGATAATGTGTGCTTATTTTAATGTACTTCAGGTGGTGTCATGTGGTGAAAATTTGACTTGGCTGAATTCTCCTTCATCCCAAATCGACCAATCGAGCATCAATGTTGAATTTGTAAGAGAAACCTTAATTCCAGTTAAACGGTCGTTCTCGGTGGAAATAGATATGAGATTCATTTTGAGCGAAACTTGCACAGCAATCCTAGCCACAAAGGTAATCAGCTAGCAAGGAAATATTAGTAATCGATTACTTTAATGTATTTGATTGATGATGGAATCTGTTTAATCATTTCATGTTCTTTGATTTTGTTTACAAATTCAGTCTAGTATTGCCACTGTTGGGTCATCTAAATTTGATCTTTGGATTGCTCAACATTCAATGTTCAATGATCCTAAATTAAAAGGAGTCTCATACAAGGAAAATTTCCTCAAATTGGCCAACATTGATGCTGTACTGGACTATGATCTCACTTCACCAAACGAGCTTTTTAACAAGACTGCGGATCATCTAGAAGAAAATAATATTTACTTTATTGGTGATATTTGGCAAAATTCAAAAGGATATCGCGAGTAAGCAAACCCGATTTTTTTGTATACTTGATGATAATTTTCACTGAAAGCAATCATGTCATGTATAATTGTGATTTTTGAAGGTATCTTTTATGGAAGACTGGCCAAATGGATAAGGACTTTTCAACCAAAATCCTGACATTGAGAACAAGGGGCCCTTATGCAATAGAGTCTGATATTAGTGACAAAATCGGTATGGTGCAATGCAAATACTCTGAAATAGCTTCTCTACAATTTTTTCTGGTCAATGATCAACAATGCAATGTTTTAATTTCCATTTCTCTATCGTTGTCACACAGGGCTTACGTTTCAGACAAAAAATGAGCCAACAGATAAAACCGACTTGGGTAATCTCTCAGCTGAAAATGTCGAATCTCACGGTCCTTCTTCGGAACCTCTTAGTATTCTTAACATAGAATCCATTAATAATTTCACCAACTTTGTATTGTCTCGCACTGGTGGAAAAGGACTTCATACTTTCATCGCTGATAATGTAAGTTGATTTTTTGTTGTATATTAAGCATTGTCATTTCAAATTTCACTGAGCTTTCAAAGGAATTAAATGATTTAATTACTTTTTTTCTTTAGCCGGAAGTTTCAAACGTTTATGAAAGTTGCAGAGAAATTCGGTTCCATAAGTACTTTTACTGCGAATGCCTTGTAGCGTTACGTTGTCTCCGTGAAGGTAAGTTTGTAATTATGTAATATATTGATTACTATTGTACTATTACTGATTTTAAAATAAATGTATTATTTTGATATTTTAGGGGGACGATTTGTCTGCAAGATATTTGATACGTTCACGCTCTTTACCAATGGACTAATCTTTTTACTATACAAGTGTTTCAAAAGCATTGCGATTCATAAACCGTCGTCCAGTTCCCCCTGTTCTTCAGAGAGGTTTATCATTTGCAAAGGGAAAATCGACAACGCGGATACAAAGTATGTGATCGACTATTTGAACGACTGTTTTGACATGGTCGTTAACAAGCAGGAGCAGCGCAAGATTGTTCGTCGTAGAGTACGAAAGAGGCTACAAGTCGTCAAAATGGAAGTCCAGAAGTTGGTTCCGTTACGGATAATTTTAAGTCACGCCGAGTTTTTCCAGTTTATACGTGAAAGCAACATAAGGTATCGTAATATATTATTCAAGCTCTATGCTGATTTGATTAATATGTACAGTTTGGAGGGCTATGAGTTGAACCATTTACATATATTTTAACTTTTAGGTTAGCGTCAAATTTAGCTGAATCCATCGGTGAGTTGTGTATCTTGATGGAGCGGAAGGATGAAGCACTCTTGAAGGACCTCGAAAGCAGTTTAAACAAAGCTCAGCAATCTAAACTTGCGATGTGGAGTATGCCGAGTGTTAATGAATTCAAAGATCTGGCGGGGGACACGATGAAGGAAATAGAGGCCTTCGTTACGAGACATAGTATCCCTATCGGTAAACATTTGAATTAAAAAGTAGTATTTTTTGGCATTTTTGTCACGCTAGATGTTTATGCAGCCTTTTTGTGCATTTTTTACAGACACTTATTTAGTGCAGGAGATCAAACCAGAGGTTCTCAAGACATTGCCAAACATGAAAGAGTTATTAGCGTTCCCTGTTCAACGATATACCAAAGGCACTATCTTGAAGAACACATGTGGACTGTTTTTCGGTATGTTATGATATTTAAATGAATATCTGGACAATTTTAGTGGTAACAAGTATTATTTACTGTATGTCAATTCTATCATCAACAGGTTGTGGTAGATCAAAGATCTTTTTCCAACGCAATTCGAAATGGTGTCCATTGGACTACTCCAATTTTTCCTTGCCAAAGGGGACGATTGTGTTTGGTGAGTTAGCTGAAGAAATTAGTGGGAGTGGTTCATCACGAAAATTTATTCCGTCGCTTCACCTGTTTGATGCTATTTTTGTGCGTGGCACGTACATAGGATCACTGCCTTTTAAAACACGGTAATGATTATTTGTTTAAAGTCAGCGAATTTGCTTGTTTGTATCGTCTGTTAA
>JAQFZG010004133.1:0-12289 GCA_034695465.1 Entomobrya nicoleti | reverse complement strand
TGACCTGAGGTGTATGTGTACCAAGTTTGGTGTCGAATGGTCAAGCGGTTTTCGAGATATCGTGTTTACAGACAGACAGACAGACAGACAGACAGGATCGTAATCTCAATAACTACCTAGCTGCGCAAATCGGTAGTTAATAAATTTGCAATCAAAATTAAGATTTTATATGTATGAATCCTCAAATTAACAAACGTTACTATATTTAGTCTGGTTGAAGATTTAAAAAAAAAACTTTTTACTAAACAATATACTTTAACAACCAGTACGCATGCACAATCATTTGTTTACAACTTTTTGTCTGCTGGTTTTTTAAACTGTTTTAACTCATCTGCAGTTAATTTTAATTTATTTTTCACTAATATTAAATATTACGAGACTTGCATTCGGGATATGAAATTTAGCTATACATACATTCAATGATCAATAATTTAATGAAGGTTAAAGTGAAAAGTACAAAAAGTGCATAGTACATGTGTCATGAAAACGGAGAAAGTTATGTTATGATGCCCGGCTTTTGATGATATGCTGAGCATGAGTGTTAAGTCGTGCATATATATTGCATTCCAAACAAGGCCTTTTTATAGTTTACCAATTAAGTTGTATTATTTTTAACTCCAACTGTCACGAATTTGGTTAAAATCGTGAGTGCAAACTTTACAGCTTCAGACACCGCGTATTTTATTCAAGACCATCATATCATATCATCATGAAGGATTGGTCTTCTTCGTGACAGGACAGTTAGCAGTTTATTGCTCAGACGGTATATAAGTATAGTGTGGACAGAGATGACATTTACAAGCAAAGGGCAGCAAAATGGTTAGATTCATTTTAAATTTATTATAAACACACACACTGCAAACTGCAAAAAAATGAAGAGGGGGATGATTTCATGCTCTAAACTCTAAACTGCACTAATTTGTGTCTCGTCAGCGGAATCATGATGGAAAATGTGGTTTAGGAAGTTCATTGGGCCAGTAAAGATTATTGCCCTCGGTTGGATCAAAGCCCTCTTTGATTATCATTATTATAAAAACAAACATTCATACTACAGAATAAAAAACATGAATGAGATTACATATGCGCACACACTTTATTATTCCGGTTAGCTGACTGACGTGCAAGGCAAATACAAAATGCAATCATATTCACATGTGACCATCAATCGACAGGTTCTTCTCCGTTTATCCACAACAGCAGACAAATTTCAATATTCATATTGCTCACATCCATATAATATATGCATAGATTTAATTCAAATTTTAGTGTACCACCATCATCACAAATGACTCATATAATACCTTGCCTCCTATATTCATAATATGTATGTAGTTCTACAATTTTAATACATCTTTCCACAAAAAAATCCAAACACACATTCTTTTTTATTTGCGAATTTCAAACCACATTTTCATCTCGTTCTTTTGCAGCTGTACGAGGTATTATTGCAAGTACAGAAGTTGTTTTAATCGCTGGCACACAAGATGTTTATTGGCTGTGTGGGGACGTCAGATAATATCAATTTTTTTACATAATGGATGAAAACGATGTTTTGTCATTATCATCATCATCGTCTTAGGTGCCAGGTTCATTTTTAATGCTTGCAGTTATGGGTTTAAGTTCATGGCATGTAGTACTCGAGAAAAGAAAGGTATGCAGCAGGTCGTTTTATGCGGACTTGTTGTGGTACGTTTGCTTCCTGTGTGAGAGTTATTTTTTTAAATAGTTTTATTCGAACATAATTCTATGCATAAAAAAATGTTTTTATTCCGCAATCCCAACTTACAAGTTTGCTCGTAACTGTGTATGAGGAGGAAGGTGACGATTAAATGACAACCATTTACTTTCATTTGAGACTAGTTTGCTGAGTGAGTAATAATGATCTCCTACTGAGCAGACAAGTACTCAACTTCGTAAAACAAACAAATAAATACTTTTTTATGTTTTTTATGTTTGTACAATTTTTAGCGTTTGGCATAACACGTTATGCGATATGATGACGATGACTATAAAAGCGATATTTTTTTTAGCAATTTACATGTTCTAAAACCTATTATTTTTGCTAATTCAAGATAATCCTATTTCATGGAAATGAAGATGAGTTAAGATGTTGTGAATATGAAATAAAATTACAGTATAGGTGATGGTGGTGGTGATGGTCGGATGGAATACATACATCATACATATACAATATATATATGGTCATTGTTAGCATTAACACTAATTGACTTACCAGCAACCAATTCGTTTTTCTAGGCAAAATAATACGAATCCTTGACAAAATGTTCTTGTTTCGATTGAAACTTGTTGCACCAAATTAAGCTCCAAGTAATTTCTCCCAGCAAGACTATTATAGCGATAATCTTTCATGGGCACATGAAAAAAAACTTGTATTTATGTATATACGTAAAACAAAGATGTCTTTCATTACTCTAAGTTTAGCAGTGTCACCATACCACAATGAAGTTGGAAAAGGAGTATACAACCAGTGCCGCAAAGCCGATTAGTCCAGTAAGTCAGATTGAAGTGGACAACTATTTAGCGAGTTCAAAGTTTTATTTATCACTGTTACAACAACACACGACGTCACTCTTATAAAACGGCGATGAATATAGTTTTCACTCTACAGATTATTAACTTATTTCCGCGTGATGGGCAGTGTGGAAATGTCAGACATGAGTTAGTTGTTAGTTTGAAGGTAACTGTGTTATTGCAAGACATTGCCCTCACATTTCGTTTCGTTGTAATTAGTATGCGAATATGGAATGTTCGATTGATTCAATGCAGTATTAATTCATTTAATGATTTATTGCAAAGTATGAGTCCATTTGGATTTAATCTTTTTTTATTTAATTGATGTACATTTCATATGATTATGCAATCATTCAGAATACATAAGTAAGAAGAACTTTGGATGCATTTTTATTTTTTCTTAAATCTACTTTAATAATAAAATTTTCTAGATTTTTTAAGTTATAGAAATATGCATTCATAAAAATTCATATCTCTATTCTTTTTATCACGCTATCAACATCAATAATGTTTTATTTTTGTATGGTACATCGGAAATCAGCGCTTAACCACTATACTACACACGTTTAAAGCTAGTATTTGGAGACATGTTGAGAAAATATTTAATTAAATCTTCAAAATTAAAATTAAATAAATCAACGCAATACACTAATTTGGACTGCCATCGTTAGACTTATCATTATCACATAAAATCTGTATATATATAAATTATATCATCAAAACTAAATTACGTGAAAAACATGCGTTTTCTTCTAAACTTATTTTTACGTAATATTTTATAATATAATCACAAAGCGCAATCAGACCATTTTGGTAAACTTTAGAGCAAAACAATGAGAAAAAATAATATTTTATACACACAAACTACAAGTAATACATTCTTGTACTTCTCTGTTCGATAAATTGTAAGTTACCGGCATCAATAAATTCTGCTTTGCAAATGTACAAAACTTTTATCTATTTTTTTGAGCCTTTTCTCGCCAAAATATATTATGGTACAAAATGAACATTGTATGAGTAGCTTGATTGAATTCGTTTAATAAACTAGGTATAACCAGCAGCATACCGCACCGCACCGACCTCATCTTGTTTTTTTGTATAATGAACAATGAAACAATTTTTTGCATCACGACAGTACAAACTTAAAATACCATCATCAAACATGAATTTCGGTAACGTAACATTACGTTTGTTGGAATGTTACTTTTCCTGAGTTATTTGTAGCATAAAAAAATTACGTTATTGTTATTCGCACTTCGCGATCGGCCACAACAGGAAAGTATATCTGCATATACCGTAAGTAAATCTCGATGTCCTTTTGGTGGTGCAGGCAAAAGATTACTCGGTCAACCTGAGGGAGAGAAAAAAAAGAAAAAAAAGTAAAGTCACGCTTTTATCATATGTAATTTCGAGTCTGCGTTCCTCATAGTTTTAGTCAGACAGATGTTACGCTAGAAGAGTCTCCACTACTTGCACATCATGACATACAGTTCAGTAAAGTTGAATAATCAACCGTGTAACGATGATGATGATGGTGCAATGCGCATTTCAAGAAGTAATCTTGAAATGTTGTTCTGCATGATTGTGTAGAGAGAAAAAAATCTTCCGTACTACTATAATCAATAGTGTACCAAAAATTTCATTTATTTTCACGTAACGTAACAAAAATTTGGACAACTTATGACTCTTCTCTTCTGTGAAATGACTGCGTTTATATAAATGCCATGCTTTGTAAATTGCATTATTCGGTAAAATGTGTCTTATGCATGCATTTTTTATCATTGAAGCATATCAGAAAAAACAGGTACTTCTACTATTACAACGATCATTTCGCTTCACTGCATTATGATTATTTATGTGCATATTAAGTATCCCAGTTATAATTATGTGCAATGAGGAGACTCTTAAAAAAGCAGAGAGAAAAACGCAAGCCAAAAAGCCAACGATCAAAGAAGAACCGGAATTACGGCAATATTCCACTACTATTATAAAAAGAAGTAATCGTTTCGTTTGAAAAAAATGAGTACAAACCTCTTGTTTATGTTCCTCCAAGAAATGCCTCACGGTCCTGAGTGCAATAGAAGCGGCGAACTTTTTCGATAAGCCTTTTTTCCCAGTGGAGATGCAGGGAAAGGCCTAAATATTTGAAATAATTTGGGCAAACAAAGGATAACTATCAAGCTCAATTTAATCATCTTGCATGCATGCGGTCCTCTCAAAAATGAGGATGAAAATACTTAAAAATTATTCATTTAAAAAAGAAATTTACAATAGTCCTCAGTCTGTGCATGAGAAGAAGTTTGAAGGAATTAACGTAACATCCCGTTAGTTGATCTGCATCTTCTGTCAAAGGTCCATTCGTATGGATAACATCTGTGTGAGGACATAGCAAACCAAGTAACACATATTTATAAACAAATATGCAACAAGTTAAGAAGACAGAGAAAAAAAAGTTGAAGAATCATCTCCTCAAGTGAAAATAAGTAACAAGGGATGTAATGTAACGTGAAGAAATATATTATTGGGTATAAAGTAATAACTGGCGGCTGCTGTCAAACTAGTTTTTTCCTCATTCCATTTGACTGCACTCATAGTAATAGGTATTAATTCTAAACATTAACTACCGCTATATGATATGATTGCATGCTATTTGGACTGGACGACGACGACTAAAATTTGAGATGACGATAATACGATGGACCGATTGACCGATCACTGTATATTGCACCATCGTCATTATATCTTTGTCTTGTTTCGTTTAAAGGATTTTGCGTACACGCATACATTAGCTAGCTTAAGTATATGGTAAACTGTATTGATAATGATTTCAAATCTCAACAAAAAAATGCATAATTTGTATAAAAATGTTAAGTATCTGGCATCTTAAGAGAACCTCATACTTTTTTTCTCATTTTACTCTCTGTACAACAGCGCAGCTGAATAAATATTTGACATTGAATGGTTTAGCTCTTTTTTAACGGAAGCATACCATTTTATATCATTTTAATGGGGTCTATTACGCAGAGATACGTATTTTCATAATAAATTGCGTACCTCATTCATAGAAAGAAAGAAAAATGTTGTTTACCAAGAAGAGATGAAACTAAATTGTTTGGATAATAGCCTATTTAATAGAGTAAATGGAAAAAAGTTTATTAACAGTTAATTACGTACATTTGGCTGGTAGCGAAAACCCAAGTGTCATTTCCGCTTGACCTGGACCCAAACGTGGCAACGATTTGCATGCCTCACGAAGATTCCTTCCAGCTTGATCATGAATAAGCTTATCAACTAAAAAAAAGTTGACAAAATATTTAGAGATGAAAAGATTGTAATAAAAACATAATATATTAGTTAGGTGGGATAATAAACTCGATAGAAAAAAGCACAGCAGTAGGTTGACAATAAGCAATGTAGGAAAAGAAAGGGTAAAAACGTGATTGTTATGGGTATGCATTTTTCTTTCACGAACCTCCATCAACGCCACAGTAGTTCTCAGTAGTCGAGTTGACAATAGCATCCACGGCAAGGTTTGTAATACATGTGTCAACAAAACAAAGACTAACCAACTGGTTGATATATGCGTCGGGTCGGATGGAGTTGTTCTTGTCTGCAAAACGGCAACATAAAATAAAACTCATTTTGAGAAAACGTGTCCGGGCATACATAATGAAGAGCTTTCATAGGTATGTAAATAATGGCACATGCGTTGTCTGACACCTATATTTCTTTCACCGAAATTTAGTAAAAATATAAGTGTACAGCTATTGTATGCACGTACACAACAAGTGTCATATTTCAAGTTTAATGGTATAACGGCCTAACACTTATCATGAAAAATGGTATTGTGCATGTCATCAAATTGAAAGAAAAGGCATGTTCCTTACCGGTGAAATCAATAATCCTGTGTTTCTGGTCAGAATAGTAAATATTCCACATAGGTATTTCTTTGACAAAGGTAACAAATTCAGACTGATGCGAAGTTGATGACGCTGTTGAGTTGAGTTTTCGAACAGTATAGTTATTATTTGTGGTTGTGTGATGATGTGGTTGATTTTGATGTTGGTGCATTCCCTCAAAAGTAAAGTAGGAAGGGAGAGTTGACTTTTTCATCACAGGTTCACTAGTAATCATTGGTTCTGAGTCTGTTGGTGAAGGTGAGGAGGTCGGAAATCTGTGCTGGTGAAGATGATGATGTTGATTGTTTGTTGGAGTGTGTGACGATCGATGGTGGTGCATGTTATTCTGCTGATGAAAGTCATGATTATGTTGATTGTTGTAGTATGACGAGGGGGAGTAACTGTTGTAACCGTAGTTTGGCCTTTTGTTGTTATTGTTATTATTATTATGAATGGATGTAATGGAAGATCCTGTCGAAGAGGTTTTTACCGGCTGCTGGGTCCATGGCCAAGGACTCCCCATTGTACACTTATTTACTGACAATGTGTATTTTTACACTTTACAATCAAAAGGTTTAGGTTATCGTCAAAAGAACTGATTTCACAACTACTGGAATTGTATAAACAAATTTATTCTGTTGCATTTTTTTCACCTCTTGTGTCACGTAAAAATGCTACTAACATATATATCATAATAAATTTTATAATGCAATAATTTTTATTAGTTGGTACGCTATGTGCTTTTCTGCTCTCAACCGTTGTCACGAATTTGGACTAGTTGTTAAACGTGGGCTTATACTTTCCATCCAATAATAATACATTCATGTCAACGTAACTGTATTCCGTGTAACAGTTGTATGGAATTGGCATTTACAATTATTACTTACACACACACACAAAACCCATCGCCATTACTAAAACTTTTATGCACAAATCTTGATAATACGTAATGGTACTTGTGTTGTTTATGACTTTTGACGTTTGTATTAATGATTTTTAACAAAGTTATTACTGTTCTCTTATTTTTTCATGTCAAACGCGTGTTATAGAGAATCCATTGTGCTATATATTCATAGCCCATTATCTTGCAGCTTTTTTTGATCCTGTACTCCATATAATCAGTCAGTAGGAGAACATTGTGGGTATTTTTTTTATATAATGACGATGATGATGAACACAAGCACCTGTTATAGTTTCACATTTACATACACACTTATATATGATTTCGGGACTATGACCCTTGCAAAACGTGGAATCATGGGATAATTGATCATTTGAACTTGTATTTCAAACCAAACCACTTCTCAATTTGGAACGCTCAGCAACACAATTCTGCACTGTCACTGCTTTTCTTCACATGATACATATATATTACATTTGACCCTTGTAAAAAGTTTTGCCGATTCCAATACTATCACGGAGACCAATTTAAGTGAAAATTTGTTATCTCTCCCACGCATTCCAAACGATCGATTCCTTTCCAAGAGAAAACAAAGCCTTTTCAATAGTCACACTCGTTCACTTCATTCAGCTTGTAAGCTTTTCTTTTTAATGAGCATATTACAAAAGGCATGTAGAGGAGGGTCACCGATTTATAGATAAACTGAAACATGTTATGCTATGTTTAACCTTCAACCCTCGCAACCTCAAGTCCAAGTGCTTAAAAAAATTGGTGATTTTTTTTGTCAGGAATCGTCCTAAAAGTCCCCACTACTCACTATTGTCAATAAATTACATCATACAATCGGGTTTGATTTATTTTTTTGAATGCCAGTACAAAAAAGTACTATCTATCAACCACAAGTGTGTGTGTTGTTGTGTGTGTACGCATGTAACGTAACAGTTGTTTGATAAGGTTAAAAAGAGAATTACTCGACTAACTGACTAACCAGACTGAACTTTGTGGAAAGAAACGTGCAAGCAGAGAAACTATCAGCATCAACCAGAGAAAAAGAAAGAAAACATAGCCAGTTTTCATATGCGCATATAAAATATATATGCCATCCAGCCAGTAAAGTCATCATGATGATATTATGTCGAAAAGAAATATGTACACAACATGGACAAAAATGATGTTACGATTTTTATTGTGACTTTGTGGAGCATAATATAATGCACAAGAACCACAACAGTAAAATCCAGAGCCAGATGCTGATGTGATGAAGATGATGATAGTTTATTTATAACAGGGACAGAAATTATAAAGAGATGCGTTTTTAGAGTTATATTTTGATCAAGACAGTTTTGCTCACAGTTACACGCTGGTCTACTCATCATCGCCCCTCTCTGCATGTACTTGAAATTAAAGTTTTGATTCATCATCGCATCGCATGAAACGCAAGCGCAGCAAGTAACAGTAGTGTATATGTTGGTAGGGCTGACTGTCACTATATTATTTGAAAAAAACGTTACATGTTAAGAGAATATGGTAAGTTTGACGTAACATGTCATAATTGTGGAAATGGAACTGTTGCCACAAAAGAGGGGAAGTTCCTCGACCTTACGTGTAACGAGTCTTTAGCCGAATGTACATAGGTGTATGGTAAATGTGTGTATAGAATCATATTATGAACATGAACTCTGTGATGTCATTTAGATACTTAAAATATTAGAATGCTGTAAATACAATAACATTTCCATCCCTAGTCATACGACACTTGGTTCGTATCAGCAAAATATTTATCAAAACCTAGTTCATAAACTTATGATATGATAATCTAAAACAAAGCAAAAATTCTTACGTTTTACTACACAGTAAACTCAGAATTAAATTTGCAAGATCAGTTGCAGTTTGCAAACTACCCCATTTTAAAACTTTATTGTGCATTTTGCATGCCGTTAAACATTGCATTGATCTTAAAATACACTTTAGTACATGTAGGTAAAGTTGTAAGCAACAATTAATAGAGCAATATTAATACGAAAAATACATCTTGCTCTTCCGCTAAATTACAAACTTTCCGACGTCTATACAAAGCTAAGTCGTACTAGAAACGGTGATTTATGGACGCTAAATTTGAAAAAATCTACTACAAAGGTTTTTTGGGTCTGTTGTATTCTTGATTAAAAATATGTAATGTAAAATATATTAAAACCAAGTTTTTATTTTCTTCATTATGAAAAATTTATTATTATCTTTCGGAATTAAGTTCTTTGATATGATTTGGTTCATATTGCAATTGCAAGCTGAAAGCTTAATTGCTCTTGATGTTTACAATTTCATACGCTTCTTTTGTACTTTGAACTATACTTAAAGGAGAAATCATGAAAGCTGCGTAATCAAAAGCTTTTTTAGTAGAGAAAGGAATTCCAAAGGATTATCTTGGAATCACGTAGCTATTTCAGTTGTGTTTTTTCACCTAAATTGCCATTATAAGAAATCCTCACCAAAATACATTAATCGCTGAAATGAGTGTCGAATTCTGTTTTTGCATGCATGCGTATGAGCACCCAATATGCTCACTTTGGCAATTAGGCGAAAGATTAAAAATGTTGTCTTGAACTTAAAACGACTTGTTGAAGTATAATCGGCTCATTGCCATCTTTAAACACGAAGATGAACGTATTTATGAAACATTAAGCTTGAGAATGAGAAGATCAAAGCCATAATTGTTATTGTTTATGGAAGAAACTATTAAAGCTTAACTATTAATCGTTGAAAGAAATACATCAATGGGCACGACATCCGGTTGAATTAGCTACGGCGCCAGTTCTTCAACAACATGAAACCACTTATCCGAACGAATCTCATAATCTTATTTTGTCACCCGAATTGAAAAAGCTAATGACACACGACACAGGTCAATTGCATGTGCATAACACATGAATAGCTGTACAAACGGGGCATAGGTAAGTACCAAAATGTTCTCAAGGGCAGTTACAATGTCAAATATTAAAGTGTTTTTGTTAAAAACGGCCAAATGAATATGTGCTCACAGCTTAAAATTACAATGCAAAAAATGCTTCAAAATCATGTAATTTTTTTGCACTGAAATGCATTGCTGGAAAATTCGTTGTAATTATCGTTATCAATGATTTTGATGATGGTGAGGGTGATGATGCTATTTGAGTGTGAGGCATCAATAAAATTATCCAGAGATAAAAAGCTCATTTCCAGTGTAATTGAGTTAATAATAAAAAATAAACAAGATAACAGCTTTTGCCGTAAGCCAGCATCACTCTTCTGACGAAAGTGAGTTAGTTTAAGTACCTAATGATAAATGAACACCCGGCCTGTAAAGTTATAGTGATTCACCGATTACATGTACCATACATTCTACCCACCACCCGAACCCGATTACCTTGTTATTGTCAAAATCTACAAGTACATTAAGTGAACATTTTGCTCTTCTTACAATTTCATTAAAGTAACGAAAGAAATGGTTTTCTTAAAATAATACGCAACAAATTATCATACTGACCTAAAAAATATCTTGAAAATGATAAAACTACGCAATCACGTTGTATCTTATAAACGCATTTGCGTCGTATGTACATATGTATATTTAAATCGATTTTATTTGACTTGTCGCCGGCTTCATGAAATATGTCGCAACTAAACCTCCTCGATGCACTTGGATAATGCTAAACTAAATATGCATATATTGCATATCTACTTGTTCTTTTAAATACAGATGCTGATCATTAAGCATTTTTGCGGGGGTTTTGTATGGTATTCGTTCGTGACATTGATGATTTTATTGTTCATCAATTACAATTCTAACAATCGTAATTGGTATTTAGTATATTGCGTATTTTTTTCGTGTAGAAAATATGATGACTTCAAGTTTTTGAAGATGTGTGATGATGATTCATGCATAATGATACGTCCAAAATAGCGGACATTGACATCAACGAGGATTCAACGTCCCTTTGCAAGGTGATTTATATACGACACATTTACTTGAAATTATGTTTTTAGTGGATTACAAAGTACAATGCAACTAAACGGTTTCGGTAGTTGTTGTGACGTACATCACACAGATTATAACACAGCAGACGTATACGTTACGTGAGGGGATATGGGTTACGGGTTACGTGCATCTTCGTCGTTGGAATAATGAATGTCCAAATGACCGTTTTGTGATTCTCTGGAAAATTATGTTAATTGTCGAATGACCCATTATTGTGCATTGGTGTATTGAGTACAGTAGACTTGAATAAATTGTGTTTAAATAATCTCACACAAACAATATATATAATATACTGATATGATAAGCAAACTCAGGTGAACTTTAGGACAGGACAAATAAAAGCCAATGACCAGAGAGGATGGTAGTGATGATGATACAATGAATTGAACACTCATTAGAAGTATTTTTACATACTTTACAATAACAAATTAATATGGAGTTCAATGTAATTTCTGAAGTGAAAAACACGACCCTCCCAACACAATAGGCACAACATGTGGGGTATTAAGTATCATCATCATTTAACGCGTGCAAACGTAGGCATGCATGTATGATGGGTAGACAGTCTCTCACCTCTCACCAGGTAAGGTGATCATCATAATAAGTCTTTCATTGTACTTGGCATTTTTTCGCATATTACAAGAATACAATTTTTTTATTCTTTATCTGCTGGCTGGGGGTGATGGGTGATTATGACGAGAATAAATTGTAGTAGTGAATAGAACAATTTTGTGACAAGAGAAACTGGGAATTGGTTTAGTATAATAATCCTCGTCGTGTGTGGTTTTCTGTGGTCACAGTATAAAGTAATAACAAGTGGCTCTCTCACCAACCACTATCCCCTTAAGCATCATCATCATCGCCATCATCGAGAAGTCGCAACTACATCTGCAAACATCAATGTCCGATAACCATGCTTGACTCCTTGATAAGCTGAGTTCGCTA
>JAQFZG010004132.1:0-12292 GCA_034695465.1 Entomobrya nicoleti | reverse complement strand
TTCTCGAGAACGGGAAGAGATTGCAGTTCAAACTCTTCGGCATATTAATCAGCACGTCGAATACTATAGAATGGCGTTTCATGATTTATGAAATTCTCATTGTCGCCAATCCTCATTTAAGCCATATTTTTAATTACCAACCTGTAATAAGCATGAATAGAACCTGTCAAATGCAAACAAGCGCTTCCAGTAATTCGCTTCTCCAATCCAACAGAACATGGAGTACATGAGACAGAAAGTAATCACCACGACCGCAACTGCTTCCCCAACTGGTCCCACACCAAAAAGCTGAGAAGATTGACCTCCCAAATACGTTCCGCAAAGAGGGACAATGCAACCATAAATCACCAGATCACCCATCTAAAAACATATTACGTGTTTTTTAAATCTCTGAGTACATTTTCATCTTTGGAATTAGCAATTGCCATGATTTGATTAATTTCACTTACGATTATGTATATACCACTTAATATTGCATCACGGACAGAAATAGGCTTCTTGGGTGGGTTGTATTCTTCAACCATGATGATAACTTAAATAATTTACTTATGATTTGTGAGAAAGTTGTACCCTGTGATTATTACGTCTTTGATGAAAAATATACGTTGCGTTGTATCAAAATAAGCATTTTACCGAAATAGAACAACTGGATCATTTTTTTATGAAACTAATTTTTCAGATTTATTTAGCTAAACTCAGAAGAAGAACATGATTAAAAAGTACATTTAAGTTTCCATGCAAAAATTTTACTTCCTGCTTGCGACCTGGGAAGACCCTTGCAGTTGCAAAACAATCAATCCATACACGATGCATTGTGCAAGCATCTGTCAAAAGAGTCATGATTAAACTTTGTTCAAATGATTTGGTATAAAATATAAGCTATTTGGTGATTTCTTTTCCTTATTCTCACCACTCCTACAAAACTGTATGTGATTGTGAAGAAATTGAATCCTTTAAGTCCAATATCTGGACAAGAAAATTCAGACAGTAGCATTTGCACTGTAACTAAATCTGTACATTTTTCTGGAAACAGAATTTTTCTTTGAAGAATCGCTTGTTTTAGTTGGTTTGCCTTTAAAAATGTTGAAATAGAAATGTACATTCTTATTTTATTCTTTGTTTAATTGAAAACACATAAAGGAAGTACATGCAAAACGCTTATACTTCCGCTGTCTAACCGAGGTTACGCAAGAAGGTTTTTTGGGCGCATCCCAAAATATGCAAAAGTTTGAGAAAACACCTTAAAATTCTTTATTTTTTAAAAATAATTTTGCGGAAGCTTTCTCTTTATAATAATTAGGATGATTTAGTTTAAGGGCAAATGTGCCAAAAATAAAATGCTCCTGCCAAACGACCAGAAATGTTGTTCTTACTTCCTTGTTGGCCTCTGCGCTGCCCCACATCGACAAAAGAAATCCAATCACACCATACATTAAAGTCATAACTAATGCGGGCTCTGACCAGCTAATAGTTATCATATCTTCTGATAAGTAAGGCACATATCCCACAATGGACAAAATAGCCACATTGCTAGTGATGTGATTTATAGTATGGTCAATCTTTTTTATGTGTAGGTATTTCTCCAAAATCTGAAAAAACAAACAACGCTATTAATTGCACCAAAAACATGCGTGCTTGTGCTCCCACTATCAGACTATCATTTGTATGTACACCTCGTGACAGCTTATTTCTTCATTGACAATTGACTGTCGTAGGTCTTCACAAATCTGTTTCAAAAACCATCCTGAAGCACAGAGAATAATCACGTAATTTTCGCCTGCAACTTTCCAAAAGCAAAAACCCAAATGCAAAACACTGCTGCTGAGTTTAACGAAACGAGGAATATCAACATTACTTATCGTAAGGTTGTCATTTGTCAATAATGTCATTGAATAGGTGACCAAAATTCCATTTCCCCCGTGAAATGTGTTCGCTGCAGTGTAAGACCAAAGTCGAAGTACACCGAAAAATGTGATGTAAATTAAAAGTATTTCAATGTATTTCTAAATTTGTACAACAAAAGTCATCTTGATTTCCAGGAATGCAATATTATACTATACTCAAGTACAGCTATGCGTAAAATTAACTTACTCTTCGTCCCGATTCACCCCCGTCGCATGAATATTTTTCTTGTGATATTTGTAGAAAATTCTGAAATGATTTATTTTTGCATAGTATCATATATGCGTAAAAGAAGGTGTAGAATAGATCAATTACCACCTTCGCCAATTCGACAATATGAAGCGGATGGGAGGAGTTGTGGTATTTTTCAATGAGTAATGCGTACAAAATTGTGGTATAAATAACTTGAATCATTGAAAATATAATTGTTAAGATCTACATAGAAGGGAAAGTATATACATTATGTATGTATTTCATAATTTATTGAATACGCATTTATTTTTTAAAAGAATTTAATCAGTTAATTAAGTTTACAATACTTTTTGGGGCAGAAATTCGGCAAGTATGCAGTATCCCGTGTTGTTAACCTTAAACCGGAATGGAATTAGGCAACAGAAGTAGTTAATGTCCAAATATACCAAAATCCAACTGAAAGCCGATGGATGGAATTTATTTTTCTGATGAAGATTTAGTTTTACGACCGAATTTTTCGGGTTTATACTGCACATTCGAGTTTTATAATGGCTCTCATCCATTTTTAGTACCAAATGGTAACTGACAACTAAAATTATACCTTACTTACGTAACGTCTGTTACTTCCGGACTAGGAGTCAGTTTTGAACTGAAGAAGAATTAGAGCATACACGACGCATTGCGCCATCATCTAAAGTTTTACAAGAATCAGTAATGTAATTGCGTCGACAGTATAAATTGCTTAAATTAATTTTCATAATGAACTTTAACATTAACTTACCACGCCCAAAAATTGGTACGTTGCTGTGAAAAAACTCCACCCTTTCAGTCCAATTGAATTTTTGGAAGAAAATTCCATCAGAAGTGTTATGAAATTTGTATGCTCTTCCAAAGTGCTAAGCTTTTCATCATTATAAAACCCATTTCGTCTACTTCTCTGACGAAGTATTTCTTCTTTTAAAACATCCAACTGAAAAAGATTACGTACTTTTAGTAAATAAGTAGATTCTCCCAAACCTCATTGATTTTTTTCCCAAACCTTTTCATTAGCTGATGCACTACTGGCCATAGTAGCTAAATAACAAACTCCGATATGAAGCGTCCGAAAGCACATTGAATTGATTGAGGTTCACCAATAGTTTAGCGTAAAACGGAACTGTCCCAATAACGTAATGGAGCAGTAATAAACCACACATGTAGTTCATAACCTCATTTAACTGTTTGATATGCAGGTAGTCTTGAAGAATCTAGAAAGGCTTATATTTAATTTTAATAGATAAAAACACAGCTTTCATACAATTTTAATGTAAGAATTAGTTCTACTTCTACCTCTGTTGGCGTTATTTTTCCTGCAGCGACTGAAATTCTCAGGGATTCTAACGAGTCACGCAAATACATTCCGAAAGCAAACATAATGAATGAAAGGGATTCAGATATACCACGACCGAATGCTAAAAATAAATGTAAAATTATCTGGACAGAATTATCCAGGGACGACAGCAGTTTTCCTTCTTGGATACTTTCTCCTGGAAGCTGATTCCCTCCCAAGAGTGAAGGAAGTCTGATGGCAACATTTGCGACACCAAGGTGTAGCTTTTCCACCTCGGAAATATTCATAAGAGGGCTGAATATCCAGAAGAACAAGAATAATGCAACTCCAAAAAAGTACCTTGGCTAAAAATAACATTTCTAATGTCACTTTGACGTCTTTAATTTGTTAACTATATTGAATATTTATTTGCCTTTTTGGTTTAACCTTCCAATTAATCTGCCCGATTGAATGGTTATCTTGTACGATATCCAGTAATACATGTAACTTGTTAAACTTGGAAAATACTGTATATATCGCGACGAAGCAATATGTCAGATCAATGAAGGATTCCAATTTCGCAAAGAACTCTAAAGGGTTGCTGCCTTTACTGTCATTCAAGGTCCTCGTCGTACTCGTGCTCATGATTATGCTTCCGTGACATAAGAGACAATAAAATACGTAGAGCGAGTGACAGATTATGCACAGTATTTTTTGAATTCCTGATTGAAACACCTCATAACGTTGGTTTGTTTTAGACAACTTGATTCTAAATGGTATGAAGCAAGTGTAATAAGCTATGTTTAAATATATTTCCAACTGGAAAAACCCAGTGTGTTTAGTTTTTTGAAAAACGAAATAATTTTTGGAGGTTTGAGAACGGAATGGTAAAATGGACAATTTTCCCATGATTCCTGATTAGAAATGTAATGCAACAAAATCTCACAGTTGAATATGTCAAGTCTCAACTTGCCCCAAACTTGTAAATTTTAATTCGAAAAGACTCAACTCGACCTTCCTAAACTCTGTCATTTGTGTTATTTTCGTTTTGGAATGCTGTTTTACAGATAGGGTTGATGAGTAAACTTCAAAGGAAATTTTTTGGAAGCTCATACATCCTTGAGTAAAGTGATAAAGCCGTTCCTTTACAAAACAGGAAAAGTAATTTATTACCTACACATTGAAATCAATAGATTTGCATTTGAAGAATTCGCAAATGTCGAACAAGAGCATTAGCAATGTATGCGAATCGAAAAATAAAGTAATGGATGTGACAACACACGAATACTTCTTTATATCTCATTGAATTTGATTCATTGTAAAACGAATCATTTTATTAATAAAAATACGTTGTCATACAGTAACACTAAATTCAAATGTTCTACTTTCACCACTCATGATTCCTTTAATGACTATAAAAAATTCACTGATTCAAAATATTTCTCGTTCGCTATCATAATACGTATAGAATATTGGTATACTGTATGTTTACAATAATATTTTGGTTATAAATCTAAATAATTTAATTGATATTTAAATGCATTGAAAAATATCCTGTCCTACGAAAGTATCAAAGACGGAAAGATTTGTTTAGTATTAACTTCAATCTTGATCGATTATACCGGTTTTATTTAACGTAGAAAGTATTATTATTATGATGGCAATGTCTTCTAAAATGGATAAATCGATCCATTCATCATTGATACTACACGAATAGAAATAGCAGTAGTAAATGAAGGAACGTAATAGTATTTAAATTCTGGAATGTTTGACCCTTCCTCCATAATATATTGCCCGAGCTAATCCTTCCGAAACCATTTCTGCATTGACTCAATCCAAATTTTCCAAAGTGCTGATCCGGCCGTTGTGGCAGTAGTAACTTTTTGTTGGCAATGGAATATCCTCATTGTCCACGGAATGGCCGAACTATAAAGAACGAACAAAATGATATGTCCATTAAAAATTTTAATTACATTTTCAAAGAGTGCGGAAACAAGATTACTCCTTACCTCCAAAGTTGAAGTAAATTCGGAGAAACGCTGAGCTAATTCACTATTTGACTTCAACAATTGATTTAAACTGCAATTATTAATTATAAAATATTGAGCACTTGATTTTTTTTTGAAAATATTTTTTCAAAGCTTTGATCATGATTGATATATATATATATAACTACCTTTCTTCTTCCCACAATGAATTGGATAAAATCTTCTCGCAAACAATTTGGCTGACACTTCCGTCGAATAAAGGTACTCCAAAATGACAGTCCAACAGCGTCCAATCATCATACCAACTTTTATCACTGTTACTATTTTTAACTGTTTGCAAACCACCTCCACCTTTCCCGGTTGAAATTACTGAATCAGTTTTTGACTCTTTTATATTCAAATCCAATCGCAGTGATTCAATTTTTTGCTGTCTTGAATCAAATCCAGCTGGTTTCACAGTATTTTGTGTATTTGGTTGATCTGAAGATGATGTAGAGGCATTTAGCTCCAGTTCTATTTCCTCTTGATATAATTTGGCACATTGGTCACTTTTAAATCCATTTTCTGGTTCTGGCACGTTCGTCGTAGTACTCGTGTTTGGGATCACATGAAATTCCTCCTCTTCATCATCACTATTAGACTCCTCTTCAGCTAAGCTTGTTAGTTTTACTACATTTTGATGGTGGTTATCAGGTACTGCCAAAACGGGATCACTCAACACGCAAAGATAATTATCTGCTGTGCATCTACTAGAAATTGACGAGGAGCCACGAATGTTCATCATGGTAATGTATCCACAATTCTTTTCCAGGTCCAACACACGAGCTAATTTAATGATGGCTGGGTGCTTTGCCCATTTCTTGTATGATTGTATTATTGGCGAAATAGAGTTGTCCTTATCTTTACTATTATTGTCAGTCTTTCCTTTGCCTCCATCACTGAACGGAAACGGGACGATGACTACTGATGATTCTCCTTCTATTCCATATGCCTGTACAAAAACGGCAGAATGCGGTAGTGCATCATTTAAAGTAAATAGAGCACTAGATGCTGGCATGACGCTGGGGTCGTGACCCCACGATGTCACTAGATACTTCTCACTGTGTTCCAGCTCTACTGGGAGCTCATACAATATCGAACCTGCAATAAAGTGACATTTGTCAAAAGTAATTATTAGAATTTCAGCATTGCATTGCGTATATCTCGTTTTCCAAGTTCTAACCTTTAGGCATAAGCAGTGATGTAGGTCCGCTGTTCGTCAAAGAGTAAAGAAAGAGCTTGAACCACACAGAATTGACTTGCGGGATTATAGGTCCGAAATGCGGGAGTGTATCACAACAAATAGGGGTCACCTCGTAACTTAATGGAGCCATTGACACCATAAAGCTGGAAAATATAACGCCAAAATTAGTACTCGCAACGTTATCAAATGTATTAAACTTAAATATTATCACTTTTCACATTTGAACTTACTGATAATTTTTATTAAGTAATCGTGAGCACGTAGATTTCTCCAAGTTTAGCAAACTTTCACATCTGAGCAAATCCACACCCATTGATCCCATATCCGGATTATTTCGCAAGAAAAGTATGGTCTTTCGGAGGGTCATCGCATGTTCAAAATATCTCTGCGCCTCGCCTTCCCCCTCTGAACAAGACACGTTTTCAAGTTCTAACAAAAAACTATCTAGCGACTCATCCGTCATTTTCCCCACCTCAAACATAGTAACCGCATGATTCTTCAAACCAGGACTAAGATTTCCCATCATTAAAAACGCAGTCAAAGTGGAATCGTACAAAAAAGCTATGCGCTTATTTGGATTACAAAAACTAATCGAATGTGACAGAGTAAAGGTTGATGAAGTTTCAGAGGGTGTCGTATTTGACGATTGTATCAAAACATCATTCTCCACAGAGAGGGCTGACTTCAGTTCTTTGTCTAATAAAGATTCATCCGGAGCTATATAGGCCAGCCTATTACATTACAAATGTACATTTAAAAAATCAATTTAATCAACATAAACTCAATCTCGTAAAAATAAATAAATCAATTTTACTTACTTGTTTTTGGCATTCATTTGGCTTTGATGTTTTTTCCAGCTTGGATCCATTGTAGCATAATCAAAATCTTGATTTTTCTTGTAGGCGAATCCCAAACGACAGTATAAGGACACGGCATTTTTCACCAACTGCGAATCGATATCCAGCACTTCCGCCAACTACAGAAAAATCACACACGAACAAAAATTAAAATTGGGTTTCAAGATAAATTCTAAATATAAAGTGATTCTTTTAGGATACTAACTAACCTCGCCTACAGTCGTGTGCTCATCAATTGACACAAAAATTTTGTACAAAAGAGTTTCAAAATAATCACCCAAAACTCTATTCATAACAAAGCCCTCCAAAGGCGGAACTACAATATAATCTTCATTTTTGATTGGAACGTCAACGTAGATCAGTCCTTTTTTGTACAGCAAATGTACACAGTCGTAATCAAAGGTTCCAGCAGCTTGACCTCCATGATCAATGAGGTTGTCAACGATCTTTCGTTCCGTTGGTTTTGTAGCGGTGATGTCTTCTTCTGTTATGTAGCCATGCTGGATTACAAACCACGGTTCAATAGAAATACTTGTAGGTTTTGTTGGCAGTAATTCTCGTGGAGGTTTTCTCCTAAATAATTTTCTACTAGATCGGTGCTGATTCATAAGATCTATGTACTGATTTCTTCCGATTCCAAGAAGTCGTAAACCTTCAATTGGAAAAAATGGGCATTGTCAACAATGAATTTAACTTGTTTACGTACAAAATGATTTTTTAAAAGTTAATTTGCTTTAGTGCTCACAATCTGCAGCAGTAAAATTTGGCAAAGAATCGTAACTCTTTTCCTGCTCCATAATTTTTTCTATTATGGATATGTAGTACTGGAACGGGGTTATCCTCAGTCCCTTCACAACGCGATCCGAAAGATGATATGGGTAGAGCATCAATTTAGTTTTACTGTACGTGACCACATCCTCGTAATATTTTGGCTCATCTTTCATAATCGTTTTCACTGTTTACAAAAACAAAATTATTAAATTCAAGGTATGCAGTATAATAGATATATATAGAATGTAAGCATCGTTAAAATATATATTTACGTACCCAAATTATCAGAATATCTTAACTGATTCCTGACACTGTACACCACCACTGCCTTTTCATAGCCCTTCTGTGAGTTCCCAAGTATCTACATAATAAATTTTAGATTTAAAAAACAATTAACCTCACACACTTAAACTATTATTTACTTCTAGTACCCAAAACTACATAAACAAATATACGGCTGAGTTGTAGTTGAGGTGCGACCTACCAAAGAGGGGGGTCTTTGATTAAGGTCGCACCCCAACTACTATTCAACTAACGTTAGTCAGCATGTAGTTGAGGTGCGACCTTACATAAGAGGGGGGTCTTTGCTCTTTTTGGAAAAATTCGAAATAGATTTTTTTTCGAAAATAATTTTTAAATAGAAAACGGTCTAGATAATAATTTAGTACTTAATGTATAAAACACTTATTGTGATGTGTCAATCGATAGTATTTGATGTACTGAACTGATTAATATTCTTTAAGAATTTCACTGCTGTCTACCACCATTCTCGAGATATTTGACCCATAGGGGTATGATTTCTATAGGTATCATGGCGTCACCACATGCTATGAACTGTCATTCCATAGTGATCGTTAGTGTTATCGTATTTAATTATCAATTAATGTGTACAGTGTACTGAGTAAGTAGTATTTTCTATTAGTATCAGGTTCGGTTAGGTTAGGTTTTCAATTCGCAGAAATGTGTACAGGGTTTATTCGCTGAGCGACGAAAGGGTGCGAGTTTAGCTCGCGAAGCGATCGCACTCGCACACTTGCGTAAGCGAAGCGCTTCATCATCTGGAGGATTATGGGTTAGAGTATACGATATTACTAACGATCACTATGGAATGACACAGCTCAGGTGACGCCATGATACTTGTGGAAATCGTACTCTATCGGGTCAAATATTTCGGGAATGTGACTGAAGTGACTGAAGTGAGATTCATTATGGATATTTATAAGCACGTCAAGCACTATCGATTGACATATCACAATATGCTGAAATGGCAATGTCGCTATCCTGGAAATGATCCGAATACCTTTTAAATTGAGTAACTAACATTTTAATACTAGTGCTATTTTCTGGTTTTTCCTTCATAAGGGGGGAGTCTTATTGTTTTAGGTCGCACCCCAACTACTACTTAACTAACTCTACTCAGGTAGTAGTATGGGTGCGACCTTTTATAAGAGGGGGGTCTTTGTGTTTTTGGTCGCACCTCAACTACAACCTAACCCAAATATACAGAGTACATAACACGTTACCTCTTTCACTTTAAGTGGCAAGCTACTCCAAGGAACCTTTTTCGTGATGAATTGCTCCACTTCCGGATTTGAATCCATTTTGACACATTTGCTATACCGACCCGTTTATTATGATGATAAATTCTTCAGTCAATCCTGGCGATTATCGGTGTGATCCATGCAAAAATCGCGATACTCTTCACTGACAGACAGGTCACTTTAACTGCTTTGAAATCTAACACCCAAAAATACTGTCCGTGATTCAGTCTTCCAAGTGCAAGCAAACTGGACCGGACTCGGGACAGTTTTTCTTTAAAAAATATTTACTCTAACTACGTTTGTGTACACACTAGTGCTTTTAATTGCTCTTGATTTTAAATGTGCATTTTATCACACTTTAAAAACACATTTTGGTTCAACAAAAGCTGCTCCTGTCCTGTCTTCACATTTTTGCACATGCTTTTTAGGTTTTTTTAATGATTTTTTTTCTTGACCCCCACAACTAGACCAATATCCTATCAATCTTCCATTGTCCAAGCTAATACTCTCTAATTAAACCTGCATTGCAAATTCATTCATATTTTTTAGCTCACCAACTCACACCTATCATCAACCACCACCTCTTCTAAATCTACGATACGAGGAAACATGCATCTTATGACAATAACAACAATGTAATCTGCTTTGCAGCAAAAATAGCTTTGTACATTTTAGTATGTTGTCCTTTTTTACGTGGTTTTTATGCATGAAACATATGACAGTACGCAGTACATAATACATAGGAATGTGCACTAAGCTGGCTCTCTCTCTGGCTGAGTCAGCTTTACAACATTTGCTGCGAATGGACAGGGTAGAAGATAAAAAACATGAAATTCGCCAGCAATACTACTCATCTTCATGAAGTAAGCTCATCACATCATGTTCATTTCATACACGCATGAATATCTATCACTGCTAAAAATGTTAAAATATACCATTAAAAAAAAGATATAATGCGTTTTGCAGACCACATTAAATGCATATCTGTTATCATTACCTGTTACCACCACACAAATAATATGGCAATGCTTAGGTTATATTTATATTCTATTTTCTATATGGATTAAATCAAACCAGCATCTTTGCACATGATTTGGTTTGGTATGAAAAATTGTAAAGCTGCTAGTGATGTGCGAGTTATGTTATGAGTTAAGTTATGGTTGAGCTACTATGAAGTATGAGGAGAAGCTGCTAATTAAGTTCAGACCACATTTACAAATAAGTATTAAGCTCAACAAGTTTTCCTTTCGTTAGACATGTACATGTTTAAAAAAATGCATATGTGTACAAAGTAAATTAATCATGCTTTAAAAAATATACCCTAATTATTACACTAAATTATTAATCTAAATACCTGGTAATGATATAAATCAAAAGGGGAAAGAGTAATGCCTCATGCTTCACTGTAAATTAAATTAAGTACCTGGCAGTCAGAACGGAAGAGATAGAAATTTAATAGAATAAAAATGTTTCCTCTTTAATTTCATACAAAGTAGAGTGGTCTTCTTGATAGAATTATAGCCTTTCATGACATTTGCTTCAATCAATTGAATCAATTCCCAGCGTTCCACGCACATCTAAAAAATATTTCGTCTCGCATAATGTCTAGCTAGACAAACCGAATTGGTAGAAAGTTGAGTGTGTTCGAAACATTTTTTTTGCGTCGTAAATGCAAAAGGAAATGCTGTGTTTATTTTTTTGATTAGGTGCCAATGGACCATCATCTATTTTATTATGTATGAAATGAAAGTGGCAACATGAAATGCTTACACGGGTATTTTAGGTGTGTAGTTTTTGATAGTGTGTATCTTTATTGAGCGTATAGCGTGTTACTTTGTACACAATTGCATTACTTTTCTGCCTTGTCAGCTTTAGGGAGTAGGAAGTTTTTTTTACTATGTAGACATGAAGACAAATGTGGTGGTATATGGAAAACGGATTAAGCTAAAGCAAAGCGTGGGAGGACTAAATATAACATAATATGCAGCAATTTTTTTGGGCTCAAGCACACCTGCGTAAAATATTATGTTTGTACACTGTATTCATGTCTTTGGTTTGACATTCTCAGAGTTACAGTTTTGTTATCAATTTCCATTCCATACCATTCGGATAAGAATTTTTTACATGTTGTTACCTACAAACCATGTAATTATAATATAATTATAATTCCAAGTATTTACCGAATTAATTTACTGCCCAAAACATCTTCCACTTTCAAAGTATTAATTCCAAATCAAATGTTATAGTTTTTGGAAATCCTGAGTCATATCCGTTTTTCCACAAAATTTTAAATTAAAGGTACTCATACAAGCTATTAATTACCGTGCACTCCAAAAATTGAGAAGGATGCCTGTATGGCACGCTCATGTCATAGACATTGACACGATGGTATATATATTTAGATTTCATTTGTTTAAAGGATGTACCAGTAAATTATTACACGTTTCATTTAGAAGAGTATTGCTCTTCATGTCTAAATAGGTTAAAAT
>JAQFZG010004131.1:0-12292 GCA_034695465.1 Entomobrya nicoleti | reverse complement strand
TGGGGGCCCTTCAGGTATCTTTCCCCCCGGCAACCACGTATCTTTTTGCCACGAAATCGTCATTGCTTCATCAAAAAAGGGGAAACGGTTATTCTTGCGTGTGCCTTATGAGAAAGGTGTATACGATCGTAATTTCCGGCTTTGTACACTCGTTTGAGTAATGATTAATGGGGGAACTTTACCTTAAGTTTCTGAACCATATGGGTTTGTACACGCAATGATGCACAAAAGAAAATACTCTTGATGACTTACTGACTTGTTGATGGGATTTTTTAGCCGTTTTTGTCTTATTCTAATTTTTAACGGAAGTTCATGGGCAAAGTTGTGACAGTGGAAAAAAGACACTGACTAGAGTGACTCATGTTACAAATTAAAAGTAATATTTACTCGCTTTTACGATACATTTTTACAGCTGTTTGCTCTTGTGTTCCATCGGTTTTTGTTTCTACAGAAACTCCCCACTCTCTCGAGAAACAAAAAACTTCTTAACATCATTCACGGCAAAGCAATAAAAAAAATCGATACGACTCATTTAGCCGAAATCAAACGTAAAGAGAGTATAGAGTGTTAAATTAAGTGGTTCAAGAAAAGCATCGTTTCGTTTTCCCCAGAGAGCAGATGAGCTTTACTTAAATCACAAGACAAGGAATATAGACATGTACTCTCGGTACACGTACATCAAAAAATGGCAATACGCTACCACATTCGCGTTTAGTAAATAGTAACCACATAATATTACTCTGCAATATCCACACATGCTTTTAAATACCCCATCACATACCCAGCATGAAGCATCATCAAAAGAAATTTCATATAAAAAAATCGACCCCTTCTTATTCACTTCACTCTTGTAGAAAAAAAAATCCATCTCACTCAGCAAGCATCAGCGAAAAAGAACGGCAGATGTTTTTCTTATTCACAACCACTGGCTTCTAACATTTCTTTATTCCTTTCCCTTTTCACATGTTTAGCAGCAACCGAAACCCTCGTACTACCCAACAACTAAATGATGGGAGAAGAACCCCTTGAAGTCCCCACCACACATCCACATCATCAACACGTAAACCAGCAGCCTTCTTCGGTTGTATCCCAACTACACTACAGATCCCAGATCCCCTCAACCCAGCAGCTCCAGCTCCTGGACCATCAACTACCCAACACTAGCATCACACAACCACCGGAACTCTCAAGTAACTGGCCAGGAGACTCTACTGAACGTGCGTGCAGTCGTGAGAGGATAGTCAACGCGTTCGAACGTGCGCAGCAGCAGCAGCAGATATCACAGGTATCTGGAGGCGCACAACAAGCCAAACACACACAGCAAAACACACGTAGAACGAGACACCGCGTTGACGCTGGTGAGCCCCGTGGGTGCTTTAACACTAACCCAAACGTTCCGAACCTACAGGGTCATTGGGGAGGTAACCCTAATCATCACCGGACTACTCAGTACACAAATAGATTTGTCCCACACTTTCTTCACCATCACCCAGGCAACGCTGCTCAGCAGCAAAACTTTATCAACCAGTTCACTGGGTGTCGTAGATCACCACCAAGTGACCCATACTACTTCCAGCCGATGAAGATGCTCTCAGAGTTTATCTCATCGGCGTCAGCAGTAGCAGCAGCCCAAGCCGCAGGTCAAACTAACCCTGCAGGTCAGAGAAACACGAGGTCAACGTCTTCAACCTCATCCCGCGACCAGCTACTACTCCGCGAGATGTTGTGCAAAAACGCAACTAGCGTTGGGGAGAGGAGCGAGGGCTCTCACAACAACAACAACAACAAGTACGAGTACGACGAGGAGGATGCCCCATCCCCAAGCACAAACGAGAAGAAGGGAAAACTAGAAGGTATGATAGGATTGATGATGGACAAGTTGAGTGGTGGTGGTAGTGACGGAGAGCCGGAAGTGGCTCGCGAGGATAATGTACAGGAGAGCGAGAACGATGTAGTCAGTTCAGAAGCCACTGCGGATGGTGCTAGTGCGCAGGACAGTAATATGGAAACTAGTGTTGTGAACGTGAGCACCAAGAGCAGCGCTGCTGACCTGTTGAATAATAACAACACTCCTCAACAGCAGCAGCAACGGAATAAGAGGAAAAAGTATCAGCCTCAGAGGAGTGATTTGGTAGAGTTGAGTGGGGATATAACGGATAAGATTGATGAGGATTTGGACGAGTTTGAGGAGAGTATGATTGATGAGGAGGATGAGGAGATGCGGGGTGAGGAGGATTTGGAGGATGATGGGAGACGCGTTACGAGGAGTCAGCAGAGGAGGATTGAAGGGCAGAGTGGTGAGTTTATAAATTTATTACTTTTTTGCATTTTATCACATTTTCTGGGGTGAACTGAGAAACGTGTATTTTGACGAGAAAACGTGAGTGCTTCATCACATTTAACACTAATCCCAAAACATTCCGTATTTCCACTCCCCCGACTTCTTTAATTGGGTTAATTAGAAAGCTAAAAAGAAAGTTTCTCGCTAATTAAAATAGTCACAAAAAATTGCGTCACAACCGAATCCAAGAATCCTTACGACGATTAATTAGTACAATTTCTCGTATCGTTTTCTCCCATTGTTATTTTTAATTAGTAATCTTACGTGATGAAATGTTGCAATCCGATACAAAGATCATTCGTAATTAAAAAAAAGAAGCACCGTATTAAAATATCACAAAAGAACATAATTAGCCAAGCACAAAAGCGAACATAAAAAGAAACAAAAGAAAGTTCAAAGGCGGAGAGTCAAATGACACAAAAGAACGGCACTTTACACGTTTTTAATTGAAAAAAAATCCGTAGCATCTCGTCCTACAACACCGAACCAGCTTGATGATGATGACTCCCCTGCAGACCTAACACACCAGAAACCGATGGGTGTGCCTAGCACAAGGGTCAAGAGGAAGTTGCCAGAAGACTACATGTCGGATATTGACGAGGATGAGGCAATGTTGTTGAGGCAAGTGGCTAGTGGGAGCAGGTCAAGTGCTGCCACCACGAATCCCGATGACGCAGAGTCGGTGGTTTATGAGAATGAGGAGGATGAGCAGGAGGCGATGATCAATGATGATTGTCAGCATGACAACGATAGGGAGCAGGAGATTGGGAGTAGGAGGACGCTGCCTGTTGTCAGGAATTTGATGAGGCAGAATGTTGGGCATAGGAGTGTCAAAGAGGCTCCACTGACGAGGCAGTTGCTCACCAGTGAACGTAAGTGGGATTTTTAAAATACTTTTGGCATAAACATATTTGCATCATTCATATAACACGTTACCATTACCAACAGGCCCCACATCAACCCCCCCAACAAACGACAAACACTCTATCCTCCGCCCCCAAATGCAACACCGCAACGTTACCCCCGAGCTCCAAAACGGTCTCCCACAAACCCCACCAAACAACTTTCTAAACCAGTGGAAGGACAACCTAAAAACCACACTCATCTCACATATCAACGAGCTAGTAGACGCCCAGTTCAGTTTACTACTAGGAGGTGGCATGATCCCCCCAGGAGCATCCCTCCCAATCCCCCCACACTTACAACAACGACTACTCCCCCCACCCCCACAAGACCACGACAGAAGGTCCCTCCGCGAATCAAACAACCCTCGCCTCGATCACATAAAACCAGAACAAAAACGAACCCCACCACCACAAAACCCCCAAATGCCCCCAAGGTCCCACACCCCCCGTGACATCCCCCAACAAAAACCACTAATGCACTTGAACGGAGGCAGTGTGTTATCAACAGACAAGCTAATGTCCCCACCAATGTCAGACGCCAAAAAACTCCCAGTCGGTCGCGCAACCAACCAAGACCGCTCCACCCAAGAGTACCCAGGAATCCCACCCCGATTCCCGTTCATGCAAAACAACGAGAGATCGATTATCCAAGCTACCCAACAAAACGGGAAACCAACCCATTTCACAAACGCGCTCGTTGGGTTATCTAACCATCACTTACAGCAGCAAGCAGTAGCCGCGGCGGTAGCAGCGAACGCAGTAGCAGCAGCTGCAGGGATAGAGAACATGTTTGACAACGACGGAGCACTCAGTTTAGTGGTTGGGAATAGGGGGAATGGTGCTGGGAACGGGAACTCTGGGCAAGGGATCAACGACATTGTTCATGGGAATGTGACGCCAAGGAAGAAGCGGCATAAGGTAAGGGATAACGGTAGCTTATCTTTAGCTTGTAGTTTAACTAGCATACTCATAAACTGTAATTAATAAACAGGTCACGGACACCCGCTTGACCCCAAGAGCAGTCTCCCGACTCCTCGGCCAAGTAGACACAACCCCAACATCAACCTCCCCACTCTACGACCACCACCCCCAATCATCCCCCCAAAGCTCCCCCCATCACCACAACAACAACACCCCAATCGAACCCCGCTCCATCTTACAAAACGGCACCCCACCCCCAAGACAAAACGACAAGCCCCACGACAGATCAACCCCCCAATCATCCCAACCCTCAAACGACCCACCCCGCTCAATCTTCAACCCATTCCACCCCCCAGGCTCAACCCCTGGATTCTTCCACCCCGCAGCACTAGCAGCCGCAGCAGCAGCAGGCCACCCAATCCACCCATCCCAACTCCGCCTCGACAGCCCCCCAATGTCTTCCAGCCTCCTCCACCCAGCCCTCCAAAACCCATCAGAGTACGTTGAGCGCCTCCGAGAAATGTCAATGGATCAAAACCACCACGAACCCCGCAACACCCGTGTCGGCAGCGACAACGTGGTAGTCCGCGACAGAGGTGAACACCACCACCACGCCAGCTTACGAGAATTCCCAAGCGTCCGAGGACTCCGTGACAGGGGAACAGGAGGAGGTGGGATCATGCTCAGCAACGACGTGCTTGATCTAATAGGAAGAGCTGGCTCTGCAGGTGGATCAGACTCTGGTGGAGAGAGCGGTTCTGGAGCTTTCGAACTTGGAGGGGGCGGTGGCGGTGGGATGTACTGTAAGTACAGTGAGTTATCTTTTTTACGTGTTTGTTTGCTTTGCTTTTACCAAGATGCATATTGAGACTAATGATATTCATAGCATAACCGTTAGTTGGATAAACTGCATAATTATTGACAAAAAGGTAGGATAGCAAGCGTAGCGTTCGATATTTTCTGCAAGCAGCAGCCTGAGACCTCATTAAGAAATCACAAGAGTTGAGTAGCAGAAGGGAAAACACACTATTGACTCAACTGAACCAGACGTTTAAGCACGCACCTGTTCGTAAAATGCTTATTATCATAACCGAGTTCATTCTTGTAACCACAACAGGTTTAAAGATGGAGATTTAACTATGATGGATTATTAAGGAAGTTACATGACGTAGATGCTTGAATATCATTACAATCTTTATAGCTTTAAAAAATGTCTGTCTTTCCCGCAATACCTGCCACCACCACTTACGCCATCACGTTACCAAAAACCTAACCAATAATTTTTATTAACCCAGGCCACACAACATCAACCCTGACCCCAATGCACCTCCGTAAAGCAAAACTAATGTTCTTCTGGACCCGCTACCCATCCTCCGCCGTGATCAAAATGTACTTCCCCGACATCAAGTTCAACAAGAACAACACTGCGCAGCTCGTCAAGTGGTTCTCGAACTTCAGGTACGTGTACTTTCTTTACTAATTAATCGTAATTGTACATTATCAGATATATGCAAAGTAAAAAAAATCGAGTGTAAGCATCTTTTTCTCCACACATCCTATTAATAATAATTAGAAAAAAAATGGAGAAAGAAGCACTTTAAACATGTACTCGAGTTTCTGTTCTTAATTGCATGGCAGTCTCATCTTTCACTACATCATCTTGAAAACTTTGTTGTTAGTAGTTACGTATGCAAAGTAGTTTGATGTACTCGTAACAAGATCGTGTACAGAACTCCCCCATTATTTCACATGTGTGTTGAGATGTGAGAGGGGTCGTTCGTTGCACGTTGCACAACTTTTCATGAAACACACACAACCAGTTTGTTCAAAAAATCCCCCACCACCAACGCACAACCCCAAACCTCTCTTTACACCACTGATCAAAGAGAAAATCCCAACAAGCTCCTTTTTCTTTCTCCACACACGCTAATAAGAATATGCTTACTCAAGTCCCCCCACACATCCTCACACAATAAGACAATACCCCGAGAAAAACACTCTAATTACACACACTCGAGTGTACATACGAAAAGCACGTGTAATTAAAACCTTTGCCTAGCGAGTCGTGAAAAACGCGAGTAATGAGAAAAAAGATGAGTTGCTAATTTTTACCGTTGGTTCGTTACAGGGAATTCTACTACATTCAAATGGAAAAGTATGCAAGACAAGCACTGAGCGAAGGAGTCAAGAGCTCTGAGGACCTCGTCGTCACCACAGACAGTGAGCTGTACAGGGTGCTCAACCTTCACTACAATCGGAATAATCATATTGAGGTGAGTTGCATACACATTTAATAAACAAAAAACTAAACCCGTTCGTATGATAAAAAAAATACTCCAAAATATACCCTAGGTCCCATCCAACTTCCGCTACGTAGTCGAGCAAACCCTCCGCGAATTCTTCAAATCAGTCCAAGCCGGAAAGGACGCCGAGCAATCCTGGAAAAAAGCTATCTACAAGGTAATATGATAAGAAAATACAACCAACTAACCTAACCCACCCACGACACAGATTTTTCTAATATCTCCAAAACGTTCTTTTTCACTTTCCCCACAAGCAGATAATAGCCCGCCTCGACGACCCAGTCCCCGAATACTTCAAATCTCCAAACTTCCTCGAACAGCTCGAATGATTGACAAAGACCTTCCCCCCAATCCCTCTCCCACCGCCACCCCCACACCCACACCACCACATCCACCCCCACTGCCTCCCATTCCCCCCACCACTCATCCCCCCTTACCAACACCAATTCCCCCCACCACCCCCCCTCCACGCCTCATTCCCCCGACTCCTCCACCCACAAGACTCTGGACCACTAGTCTCCCCACCCAACAGATTCAACCCGCTACTCCCGCTCTACACCCCCCGCCCCCACCACCAAAATTTCCCCCGTCTCCCCCCACGAATCCACCCAGGGGAAGGTACACCATCATTCGACACCCACTACGAAGACCAACGCTACACCCCACTAACGCTACAACACCCAGACCAACAAGCATCACCAAAACCTGTACAGGACAGCCAACCAGAGCAGCCGCCGCAATAAGTGCACAGTCTGCAGTACAAACTGTATAAAATCATCTCCAAGTGCCTTTCACGAATGTAAATATCACATCATCACCATTCCAGTATGAGCAACGTTCCAATGCAACTCGTATACGGAAGTTCATAGTATTGCAATATACATTACTATTATTTTTACAAGCTAGTCTGCACCCACAATTTTAAACACACGTTTTTAACCCCTAAACTTGTAAAATAACGCACGTTTGTTAAGTGCACGCTATTACCACACACTTTTGCTAGTCACTAAGTCAAAAAAAACCTGTAAATATGCTATTTAATATGTCTTGGGGGTAATGTAAGAAATTTCACGGGACTTTCTAACTTATTTACACACATGGTGGTTCAAGTTTTACCAAAATTGTATATATCATGTAAATACATTGAGATTTGTTGACACACTTGGATAGTAATAAACTTTTCCATTTGTCTTTGAAATGTTTCTTAGATGTTTTAGAGTTTTTTGGAATTAATAAATAATTGGAGTGAAAATGTGTGTATTTTATTTTACCCGGGTTCCTGGGTAGAAATCGCATGGATGAGAACGTAATAAAGAGCATCTCGACATTCACAACTCGATCGATCGCAATAAATTCATCAAAACACGGTTGCTTCAGTGGTATCGTGTTGCTGCATAGTCCATAGCTTGCGGGTTGCCTTTCTTAAAACATATTCAAATTTTCCCTTTCATGTTACACAAAAGGAGCACTCTCTGGAGCTACGAAACATCAAAAACATCTTTTACTGTGGTCAGACAACGCGACAAGAGACGCAGACTATAAGAAGATTAAACACACGGACACTTTGAATCAACACGACATCATTACTCGACGCGTTTTGTTACATGCCTCGCGGAGAGCACAAAGAACGTTTTATTAATCGTGTAGAAAGGGTGGGCATAATAAAACGAAAGAAAATTAAAGAGGAAACGGATTTTGTTACTAATAAAAGGCTTGTAGAGACATCCAGATTGATTACCGAGTGTGCCAAGAAACAAGGAATTCGTCAAAAGAAACATCAGGTTTTTGGGGAAAGGTTGTTCTTAATCAGTACTAAGATGAGGTTTGTTTTGGGCTTTCAAACATCGTGTCGTGTGTCGTCGTGGTTTTAATCTCGGGAGATAGACCGTTATAAATTAATTGACGTTAATAAATGTGATGGGGTTTGATGTTTGGGGGGGATATGTTTGCATTTTGTTGACGAATCGCGATTGTTTTTGGCATGGTTACGTAAGTTGCTTTCACCGAGTGCATAGGTTTCTTATTTCTTTAATAACTGCATCAATAATAGCAAAGCATTTCTGCTAAAAAGTACAGAGTGCATCAATTCAGGCGTAGTTTCACTTTCTACTGAGAAAAAACTCACCTTTGCATCTGCTACTATGCGAAATAGATCAATAATAGCAAAGCATTTCTACTAAAAAAATACAGAGTGCATCAAGTCAGAACGTTTTACTTTCTACTGAGCAAATTTTTCTCTTTTCATCTACGAAGACGCTCAATACATCAATTACCCTAAACATGTTAAACGACAACAAACCCGTTCGTAACCCTAAAAACTCATCACATCGTCCCCATTCAAAACAACCTCAACTCTGAGAACACTAAATGCACAAATAATTCAGCATGCAAAGAAATAATGCTAAACTTTCTCGTTACTTTCTGTACACATCTTGATGTCTCCTTCTGAGACCAAAACTACTATCTACCGAGAAAAAAAATCATTCGCATCTCCATATTCACAGATCTACTCAAAAAATGTTCAAAAAATTACAATCCACTCCATAAACGTGTATGTAAAAAATCTCAAACCCAAAAGACATTCTAAAAAACATCCCAAACCTCCAAATAATTCAACATCGCTGTTCAAAATAATGATCTCAAGAACCCCCTCGAAAAAAACAACCTGAAGAAACAACCATTTAACAAGGTTAAGGCACAAACCTCCTTCCACGTGCACCCAAAAAAAAAGAATCTCTCTCCGTCTAATCACGCTACATTTGCATACTGCGGTCGTACGTAAAAACAAGAGTTAAAAAAAGCTCGCAGAGAAAAACACGATCATTAATTAATTCTTAACATCAAAAGAATCCCGGAGAAAGTTGAACCCACTCGTAAATAAAAATGATCATCTTCCTAAATTTACGTATCTCGAGGGTTCTTGTTCTAAAACTTTCTAGTAAAACTTAATGAAAAGGTGAGTTTTTTCCGTATAATTGGTGTCTTTTCCTCTCAGTCTGTTTAAACAACTTGGGTGTGTTCATTAGCGGGATAATAACGTAAAACGTGATAATGATCATTAACAGTCGAATAAAAGAGACAAACAAGGCTGGAGAAAAAAGTCTTAAGTTTTTGTCAGTTTTTATTTAATGAGGTTAAAAGACGGGTGGAGTAATTAGTGGAAGCAGAAGAGAAAGAGAGTCGTAAAATGTTATGGATGAAATGGAGAAGAGGGGAGGGATATGCGATGAAAAGAGAAAATGTGAAAATGCTTTTCTAAGAGAAATGGGAAGAACGCTCACGTCATTTCAAACGAACACTCTCCCCATCCTTTTTCTCAAAGAGTCTTTTCTTTTCAAAAAATCCCAACCAAAAAATCCAGAATTCACGCTTGAGCTCCACCTATCACACCCAACACGAACGAGTTTGAAAAAAATGTTGGAAAAAAATGTATTTTTTCTCTACCCAACGTATCACGTATCAAATTAACCTTATGCATTTGTATTTCAGTGGCGTATCCACAATCGCGTACACGTAACAACTATCCTCTACTTTAAAAAGAATCCCAAAACGCAGACCCGCCACTCCCAATTTTTTCCACTAAAAACCATGACACCGATACCCATCAAAACGAAAAAAAATCCAATCTTGATATTTCCCCCACCACTCCAAGGATGACGCTCCAGCATGTAAATCCAACGGTATTTAATACTCTGTATTTAAAACCCGCCTCAAACGAAACTAAAAAGCTACTTAGTACAAATCTTCCCCCTAATAATAATTATGCAAATTCAAAAAACCCATTCTAGCAACATCACGTACTCTTGACGTCTGGCGTAGCTTAATTGCACAAAGGATAATCAAACGATACACCATCGTAATGAATCAGCATTAGAGAACGTTCTTATCCTACAAGAGACCGTCGACTTTTTTTCGCAGAACAAAAGCAAACTACGTTCGCTTCATTACAAAGTGTATAGTGTTACGTGGAGTGGTCACTAGTAGAAAAGCTAGAGAGTACTAGAATAGCCCAGCGGGTGGAAAACTGGACATTTGCAAAGATATGCATACCACATCTGAGAACTCTACGTTTTCTCTTTGAGTCATTTGAGTGTGTGGACTTTTTGTGTGAGATCGCTTGAGTGGTTAGTAGGAAAAGGGGTAGGCATGTAAAAAACATACACGTGCGGTCACTTTTTCTTTTTTGGGAGGTGGAGGGGGGGAGGAGGGGGAATGGATGTGTGGTGGACAAGGGTAACGTGGGAAGGATAAGATTTGTGTGAGTATTGGGTTGTTAGTCGTCTCGGTAGGGAGTTTGTATGGAAGAAGGATAAGAAGTAAGTTGCATGACTAATCAGAGTACAAAATGTTACGAGTCTCTCGGTCAGTATCTTGAGCAAATCTCATCAATCAGGGTGGCGTGTATACGAATCATCTTTTGGATGGGTATGATAAATGTATTTTTGATTGGTGATGTTGATATTGGGATGCTATGGAAATGTTGTATCGAAATGTAGTATTTGTCTATCACATCAATTAACGATTGGTGTTAATTATGATTGAGTTTTGTGTTTAAACGATGTTTTTCCTGCGTTAAATTGAGCGTTTACACGAATACAATGGTTGCATATGAAATGACATACGAATTGGAAAATAAACATTTTTTCTCGTGAGACTTGAATTTGAACGTGTGGCTTTGTTTCTTTGGAAATATGGGAAAGATTTGTGAATCATGATGCTTCGATATATCGTTATTCTTTGATTCTGAATTACAACTGGTACAAAAGCATTTGGAGTTGTGATGATGGAGAAAGCAACGCAATGTTGAAAGTATGTATCAAAAACCTACGTTTGGTTGTGTGGTATAGCTCTTGTAGCAAAAGTTACTTTAGTGTACGTTCATGATATTTAGAAGCAATGAAGGTCGGTATGATGAAAGTTTAGAGGCTTTTTTTGTTTCTTTTGTATCAAGTGTACACGTACATGTTGAAAGTCGACTGAATTTGGTGATAAACTTAATAAAAAAATGAAGTTCAAGTGTATAAATTGAGTTTTTGTAAGCATGGACGGTGGATTTTGTTGAGATGATTTGATTTGTTTATATAACTATCGTGGAATGGCTATTGTGTCTGGTTGATATTAACCATGTGTTGATATTAACTTGATTTGATACAGCGTTTGTACAAATCAGCCAAGCGTTTTTATGCACAGGAACGGGATAATTTAAAATGTCATGTTTTCAAGGTCAGTTAGGTTTCTCGATTACTAATAACGTATGAATCGCAAAATGATAAAAAAAAATGTAGAATTGGACGTTAGCAATGCCATGAACTTTGACATGTTGTGTGGGTTTGAGTAAAAGAAATGCGAAAAAAGTTAAATGTATATTTTAAACTTAGTTCGACGACGTTGATTCATTTTTAAAAATAATTAATTAATCTTTTACTTTAAAGGTATTACATGTTCATCACCAACAAAACAACTCAGCTTTCGAGTCCGGACTTTCTCATAATTTCTAGCTGTTCAGATGCGAAATCTACAAAATCCATGCATGTTATATAACTTGTGATGCACGTCCAAAGAGAGTACCTTTCATGCACAAGTCTAAAAACTCGGTTTAAATATTTCGTTGAATTTTGATGCACATATTGAACCTGTTAGATAATTAGTAATTAGCAAGACGTTGCACGATGTATAGTAATCGCATTAAAACTCAAGTGCACGTTTTATCTGGAGAATTGCCTATCATTTAAGAAATTATAAATAACGAGTGAAACCGTGAAAAATGAATTTAAACGCAAGAAAAGAAACAGGTCTGCATACTGCTACGTAAATTTGTACAA
>JAQFZG010004130.1:0-12294 GCA_034695465.1 Entomobrya nicoleti | reverse complement strand
TTGTGCACACTGGCTTGTCTTTTCAACTTTCTCTTCGTTTAGCTTTTAATACTCAATTCTATGTAGCCATGTGTAGAATGGAGTATTATAAAGAAAAAGAACTCAAAGGCCAAACGTTCTTCTGGCATTGCATCCTAATTTGAATTTGTAAAAGAGAACCTTGTTTTGAAGATTAGATAGAAAGATAGGATTAAGCGAAAGAAAAAAAATAGTAAATGTGAGAGTGAGAAGAGGAGAGATGATGTTTATCCATTAATTTAGTGAGAGGGAAAAAGTCAACACTTTTTTTATACAAGTATTTAAATGACTTTCGTATTAAAATTTTATATAAATAAAGTTACATGGAATGATGTATAAAATGGATAGGTATTCGTTCTGCTTATATTGAGTATCATAAATGGTTAAAAAAAAGTGGCAAGAGTTTTTTAGAAGAGCCGACAAAAAAATCAAGCATGTTGACTATGTATGGAATTTTTTTCTGGTACATGACCCAGAGAAGAGATGAGCGTGAAAGCTAAAAAGGAAGGAAGTGTGAATGACATTTTTAGTTGAGCATTTTTTATGCTTGTCATGTAAAAGGGAGTGAAGGAGAAGGGGGGAAAATGGATAAAAAACAGACAAATACAAACGGGAAAATGGGAATGATGATGTGACGTTCCCTCCAAGGACTGATATTGCATACCATACGAATGACTTGCATTTGCCAAAAAAATACATACGATTTTCTCATTGAAAAGGAAAACAAAAAGTTGTTTTTTAGTTAACCTGCTAGTCGCCGCGGACAGTGTATACCCCAGTTGATGTACCATAATTGTAAAAAAAGAACAATCGACCGTTTTATCGTTTTATAAACTTTTATTATAACTAAGTTGCATATATATAAACTATGCTAGTTTAATTGAGCTGAGAAGTAGGAAGAAAGTACCATAAAAATATATAGTGTGGGAAAGTCAAGCGAAAAAGCCTGCTGACTATGTCAGTATTATTATTACATTTGTGTGTGTGTGGCGTGTGAAGTGTAAGACAAGTCATCTTTTCAACGACGAAGACGAGACTTTTTTTGCGCTTCAGTACTTGAGTCGTTGTCGCTCTGTTGCGTTTACTTTTGTGTGTATGTGTGTTATGGGGAAAGTGACATAAAAAATATATTTGACAGAAAAGACTTGTCTGCAACTTTATCTTACATGTCTTTTTTGCTGAAAAGCAGCGGAGAAGAAAAGTAGTTACTCATATAATGATGAAGAAATGATAGATAGATAGATAAAAAATATACATGTCTATATTTATTATTATGCATATTTTTTGATATGGTTTAACCAAATAATCATATAATTTTACATGTCTATTTTCTCTTGTTTTATTGTACTGTCGACAACGACAGCATCATTATTACCAGAGATCCCCACAGAGGAGTATATATACATATTATGTATTATTTAGTGTGTGTGAATTTTGTGAATACATTCAAGTTATTTACGTCATGGCAAAAAAATGGACGGATGGAGAATGATGCGAAATTATTATATGTAGTGGATTGGCTTATTGTTGGGAAGAAATGCATTTGTTGCTGTCATTTTTTGCTGACAATGGGATTTTTTTCTTCTTCAGGTGCTGGATGACTCGAAAAAATGGTGGAAAGCTTGCAACTGGAAAGGGCAAGTTGCTCATGTTCCACATACAATAGTGTCCCTGTTGAGTGAGTATCCGCAGGTATGAAAAAAGTAAAACGTATGAAATAAATATATAGAATGAATGAATGAGGAGATAAATATCAAAGGTAAAAAAGAAGAAAGCAAAGGGAATTTTTGATGTCGTCATAGTAGTGATGTGATGTAATGTGCTCGCTCACCCTTGATATTTATCATACTTTTGTGCTTCTCAAAGAATGACTTTTCTGTTGTTAGATTTGTATTTGTGGGTAAATGAAAATAATGGCTACTTTTTTTCTTTTATCAAAATAGGACCCAGCGACATACCATGCAGATAATGGAAGATCAGGTAAGGAATTTTTTAAATGAATATTTTGCATTTAAACTTTGAAGTCAAATGGATGCATCCAGTGATAGTAGTTATCACAGATTATCTGCACTCAAGCAATTTATTTCGTGTGGACACAATCGCAATTGTTTTTAGTATTTTTTTAAAATTGTGTTGTGTTTTTTTTATTAAATCATCACGTCACACTTGCTTTTCGCTAATTATTGTGAGTTTACATTTACCTTTAATTATACATCTGGCGCTTTTAATTTGATTTTTTGAAAATTTGTCTCCAATAATTCACCAGTTTGTTTTACCTACACACTCTATTTGTTTTTTTAATGTAACTTTTTTGTAATCCTCAAACCACACACCACCGCAAAACTACTTCGTTGTCACGTTATTGTCATGTTTTAATTTTTTGCTTTAATATTTTATTTTACGTTTGTGTTTGTCTTTTTTGTTTGTTTTTAAAGGGTACTCGGGATATTAGAACAAAACCTTGCTCCTAAATAAATCACAGCCATCACCACCGGCCTTATAATATTAAGTTATACACAGATATAAAAAACCCTGTTATTTTACACGTCCTATTATTTCTCCACGCAAAAAGTAATTACTAATTAGCTAACGTACGTGCGTTTGAAACGATATTGCAAAAATACAACAAGTGTATAATTATAATTAGAAACAATTTATTCCATAATATATTACATGATATGTTAACTAGAGTAAACTCAGCTACTTCTATTTATATTACTGTAGCGTCTAAAATTAAGTGACTGCTGTAAACTAAAGTAATTATGAACGAGATTTTGCATGAAAATTTAGAGTACAGCTGTAGATACATGTACATGTACATATATAACATGGTAGGTTATATATATAACATAGGTTTAATTAGCCATAATAAGTAACGAGGTAATACTTACCCGCTACACACAAAACGGTTAGAGAAAAAAGTCTTGTTTACATAAATGTATTTTAAACGTTTTACTTCAAAATGCCAATACCTTTTAAAAAATGTGTACATATACCTAGCGTGTAGTACATTAATTGTACATAGTAGTTTTGCAGTTGTATGAAATATTTACACATTTTTAACTGAAAGTTTCAACAGATCAAAATTCAGAATCAATCTTCTTAATATACTTTTATAAGTAGTTGGAAATGTGACATAAAATAACTGAGCCAAGAGCCAATATTAATAACATATCCAGAAATATGTACATACATGAAATACTGCATTCTGTTCGTCAGAATTTTTACAAATAACTTTTTTGTACGTTTTAATTCTCTTATTACCTTCATCGTTTTCCTTTTTTTCAGAACTATTTTACAAGCCTTTTACATTTTGTACATAATAATATTACTAGTTCAATGAACCATACAACACAATAGAAGAAAAAAGTGAGAAATAGATGTACATACTAGTACAGTAAATGGAAGTAATATGCAAAATACTTCATTGTAAGTATTTGTGCTTTTTACAATAGACAGATGCATAGATTTAGAAAAAATGTACATATTTAAGGAAGATTAATTTTATTTCAAGAGAGATTACTGATGTATATATAGCTAGTATTATGTATGTATGTATACCTGCGGGAAATTTGTAAAAAAAAGTAAGAGTGAAAAGAAGGAAGCAACAGCCTCTTCAATTCATCTTTTTTTACGAGAAGCTCAAAGCTCAAGTAAGACGAAAAACCAATGAATGAATCAATCAACTAGTCGAGCGTAACAACCTCGACTTCCTTTGGTACAAAAAAAATCCCGACAGAAAATCCCAGAAAAAGATGGGAGGAGAGAAAAAAATATATACATATATATTTATTTTACATATATACCCACCCATAAGAATAGAGATATAAGAAAAGATGAATTTTTTTTCTGATGATCTTTGCTACTCCATCAAACATTCCATATAAAAGATGTATACATGCTCATACACATACATATGAAATTGTAGATATTTAATTTTTAATATTTCCACATTTTTTTGGAATTTTTTCAAGTTTCAGAAATTTCTCCACCTGAAATGAGATAAAGAAAATGTTCTGTTGAACTAATATATGTATCAATATGCATATGTGCATATGTATATTGTACAAAGATCTGCTGCGTACGTCAAAATATTTGAAAGAAAAGAACGATTTATCCGATAATCCCAGTAGAGAAAGAAGGGAAATGCACTGCAAAAAAAGGAGGGAAAGCAAAAGGGAAAATACTGATATGCTTTTTCTCTTCGGTGTTTTTACCAGTATTTCCTATCCCCCACCTCCTTTCATTCTTTTTTTCAAAGAAAAGAATAAAAATCAGCCATGCATAAATGCACACATACTTGTATAACAGTATATGGCTTATTTATATGCGAATCTCTGCTGAAGAATCTCGATATATAGCTACTAAATACAATAAAGTATTGTGCTGTTTATGTTTACATATGTACTTTACATTCAATAGTAATATATTCACTAGCGAGTCATGCAAGACTATCAAGAAAATTTATAAGTAAATATATAGTTTGTAATTTTGATGGTAAAGGATACTTTTAAGTTTTTAGCATGGCTATTTGAATTGTGAGGATTCTATCAAAAAAAATTAGTAAACCTGAAATAAGTAATTACTCGTAAAATATGCAATGTTACTAGATGTATCAATTATAAAAAAATCCGATATCACTTTAAGAGCTGCTACTTCTTTAAAACTGAAGTCAAAAAGAAAAAAAACAATTGATGAGATTGTAGTGTAACTTTAGTGCACAATTTGTAAGACTGTCATGTTACAATAATAGACATAAATACTTAGAATTTATTACTAAAAAATATAAACCTTTGCATTATGTTGTATAACTTTTGATTGTAATTAAGCTAATTAATGGTAAAAATAATTTACATTGATGTAGATAATCAATTACGGTTACACCGAGAGTTAATCAAGATATATTTGTAAAACACATAATCAGTAAAAGTTGTAAAATCAATCAAGTGTTTTAAAAAAACGTTAAATATTCGTCAAAACTTCCGTAAAGTTTTGACAAAGGCAAAAGTGGAATGTAGTTTTATGTTTACTTAAAAGAAAGTGTTAAGCATTCAACTTAAGTTGTTGATTTGTGCCCATAATAGTAATGTATTTAGAAGAGACAGGTATGTATAATAAGTAATATGAATAGTAATTAAACTGCGTAACTTTTTAAACCTAAAATAAATAGAATTTGTTTATGTTAAGCTTTGTTCGTTTGAAATCGTTCGCTGGTGACTTTTTTCGCTAGCTTGTCTTCCAATCCAAAATAGTATAAATGAAAGTACTATAATAAGTTTACATATTAATGCTATAGTGTAATATTTTGTGAAATATTTAGTGTGAATGTGTGTTGTGTATTCCAATATTACTTGTATGTAAAATTTATGCATTTTGTATAAAATGTTTGACTTTTTTATTGGGTATTTCTGAAACAAAAATGAAAATTATGTGAACTGTGAAATTCGGAACCTGTGTCGCGTCGTATCGTTTTATTTACAATACAATATTATTATCATTATCAAGTATTTTTGTAGCTTCCAACAATTACGTGTTTGACTAATTATGTGTGAATGTGTGTCAATTAAGTAAAAAAATATACATTCTTTTCGCAATGGAATATCTGTGTGATTTTTTTGTTAAAGCTTATTTAATTATATTTAATGTGATTTGCATATAAAGTATAGCTACTTATTGGCATCATAAATTAAACCAAGTCACATTGTACATGTTGCTCAAAAAACACGATTTCAATCCATTTCAATCCTCCCACGCACACAACCACCACCCACTACCCACACTCCACTGCTTAAAGTCCCTTGTTATGTTTCAAATTTATCAACTGTAGAACACCCATCAAATCAATGTCGTGAATTTCCTATTGAATTTTCCATTTCGTGGCTTTCACTATTTTAGAAATGTATACACGTTCAGTTTTCTTTCAACAACTTTCATCCATGTGCATTATTTGTTATGGCTTTCGCCAGTAAATAAGCTTAATATATTTTATTAGTCCACTTACCCACCACCATTTATTAGGTTATCACACAAGCGAGGAATTAAATAAAACAAATTTGCTGTTGTGCTTGAGTCTCTGCTCCCCCATTCATCCAACAAAAGTCCAAGGTCAGTAGACATAAACTAAACCCTTCTCCACTTCACTCTACAATCTTCAACGCAGCTCTGCTGTTTACTCCACCATAACGACTACCCCTACACACCATACGAAAAAAATAGTATAAAATGCAACCGTGACATGTGAGGAAAGTAGCAAACAAAGAGAATTTTCACAATAACATTTTCCCTGCGAAAAAATAAAATCGTAAGAAAGAGGCAGCAAGATGAATTAGATTTAATCATTGAGCATCAAATAACCAAGTAACAGCTTGTATTTTTTTTCTCCGTTTTTATTCTCTAAAACTCGAAAACGATGCGATGTATGTGTGTACCTAAAAAAACGGTATTGTCCACACATGATTTTCATCATATGATAAGCGTGCTGAACACTAGACACTATAGTTTGTCAACATATCATTCATACATACATATATGTGTATTTTTTTGGTGAAGATGCGCTTATTCTGAAGATGATGGAAAACCTTTTACATTACAAGAAAAGGCAGTGTGGCACGGCACGAAGAATGAAATTAATAGAAAAGTTGTTCTTTAAAAAAAATGTAGTAAACCTTGTGAAAAATATATATAAATATATATTCTGGTACTGCCATAATGATGTGACTCTTGTTTTTTTTGTCCCTCTATACCCATTATAATGATGATACAAAATGGTTGTTATTATTATCATAGTAGTAACTCGAGAACAATTTTTCTTGTCTTTCGAGCAGTGTGCCCTTTCAAGCAGTTTACGTGCTGTCACTGAAATTTTTCATCTTGCCTGTTTTCTCTTCTCTTCTGTTCTGAAAGCTGCCACTGCTGTAGCTGTAGTCTCGAAGAGTTACCCGTATTTATTTTTTTCGTACAGCAGCCTTACACAGTCTTGAAAAGACAGAGAAAGAGAGAGATATACATGTAGTTTTTGAGAATGACAAAAAATATTAACATGATTCTTTACTCTGGTCCCATGAGTGGGGAAACAATAAGAGAGAAAACTAACAGTGCTACCAAATAATACAAGTAAATAGTCTTGAGCTGCTGAGCTGTAGTTTGCTCAAGCGAACCATTCGAAATTGATTTACAAAAACGGCCACAGTAAATCTTCGTTGTGTGCATTGTGCACTGCGATAAACTTATAAAGTTATTTTCTGACTAGCTTGGAAAGTATATTTTGTATATTTTTTTGTCAAGTTGATTGTCGCTATCGCTATTGTTACCATTTTTTGGTGATGGCGGTTGGTTTTTTTATTAATTGAATTGTAAAACCATTATATTCCCTTTACATCGCGTTTTGTAATTGTCATTAAATCCAGCAGAATAAGGCAAGCATGAAAAGAAAAATAATCGTACCGACAAAAAATAATAATGTTCAAAATTTCTTGTTTTTTTGGGCAGTCTACAAATTTATTGTACAAATAATTTTAATACGTTTCACCAAAAAAAAGAAGCTTGTCTACAAAATTTTCTTCGGATATGTGTACTTGTAAAATATTACAGTACAGTGTAATTTTCGGGTAGTAATGCAAATGCATGCACATTTCCACATATTTTTTTTCTCACATTTTCTCTCCAAAAAAAGAAGATAAGTTAAAAGCAACAAATTTGGAAAAGGCATGATATAGAAATTTTGACTAGAGTTACTAGCAAAACTTTCATTTGCATTAAAAATATATTACCAAATGCGCATAATTTTCGTACCATAATGATCTCTATCATTATCATCGCTATGATCATCATCGACTTTACTTAACAAGGCATGCATGCATGTACACATGAACAAATTTTCTTGCACGTATGAAAAAAGTACATAGAGAACGTCCGATAAAGTATCCTGTTTTACAATTCATACATATGAACACTAACTGCGTATTGTTAGCGTTACCACTAAAAAAACGAGTAAGCCAAACTGTAAGAAAGCCATTTCTTCCAAAAAAGAGAGTGAAGGGCGTCAAGTGAAGCGCGCAGTGCTGTCGTGATGGCAGAATGAAAAACGAAAAGCCAGAAGAGCACATTCATCTTAACTCTCTTCTTGCATATTATATCAGAAGATTTTTTTGCAAACTGTTTGAAACTATTATTTTCTCTATTTTCCATCTTAGAGCATTGTTCAATGTTCCCAACAAACAGGAAAGACAGGAAGTTGGTTCCATTGAAAATAATACCATCTGATGTCTGAGTATCTCACACGATTTTTTCATCTTTTGCATAATATGTGAATGTACTCATGGTGGTGGTGCTGGTGCTTATGAAGATATTAAAGAGAAAATAATACTTCTTACATGCAAATTGAAAAGGCTTAACAGTAATTTTGGCCGAGCGCTTAAAACGTTGAATGATGATGGTACATGTTGTAGAAAACAAAGGGGTGTTTCAAGTCCCATTATTTTAGATCCTACTTTGAAAAGTTATCATTAGCGAAAATATGTAATACAAAACCATAAAATAGTTTTAATGAGTTATGTGGTATGTATTAAAATTTAAAACATATTGAATTTCATTTTGAGTAAGTTAAAAATAATTTTTAACTGTTCATTTAGTAGAACTTTTATATGCGCTTATATCAGAATTAGGCACGTGGAAGGCTTTTAAAACTTTTAAGTTTACTTAACCTAAAATAATTAAAAAGAACCCAAAATAATATTTTTTTAAAGAGGACAAATTTTTAAAAGTTGAAAAACAAGCACTGATTTTTTCTTTAAAAACGAATATTAAAACGTTTGACTTGTTCACCTTAAAAGACGCACGAAACAGACATATGACGTCGTTTCCCTTTCAACTTACATTACATTACTTTTCGTGCCCTACAGGCAGAAAAATGGATTTGGATGAAACAAAACTATTATTATCCGTATGCAGCTACAAGTATAAAGCACAAGCATTCATGCGACTGTACAGGGAGTCGTCTGAATATTACAAAATGGTTTCAGGGAATTAAAATGCGACAAACAACTTTTTTTCTTCTTACAACCTCGTGAAAGGCTAGAAAACAAGGTAGATTAACAACAGCAATGCAGTGAAAGGCATTTCCTATCCGAATCATATCAAAAAAGCCTTTCAACAAGACAAAGCAAGTATCAAAGTCCTCTTTGTCGTGACAAAAGTACCCATATCCTCCATCTTGATTAGCATTGCAAACATTTCTGTAACCTGTGCTTCTGGGGATGCATTACGAATCATATCATATCATGTGAATATGTCCACTTGGAATACTTTCTTTTTTTTCAGAAAAAAATACAATAGAAACAGATTATTTAGATTTTTTAAAGAAGAAAAAAGTAAAGGAAATGCTTTGTTGATATGGTCGCTTCTAGAAAAAAAATCAAAACTGACAGTAGTTTTTTTCTTCTCTCCTCTGCTATTCTGCTACCATTTCCCTATATTTTTTCCCCTCCATTTTATTTCCTTTTTTTCACAAAGGTGCACTTTTGACTCCTGGAAGATATAAAATAATGATAATAAAAGAGTTTTTTCTCGTCTGTGTCAGTTGAGCAATGGTGGAAATGGAAAATGGAGAGAGAAGGTCGGTCCATCCTTTCCATCCAAAACCAACTCAGTTAGTCAGTCAGTCAGTATGCCTATCTTTTAATATAAATGTGCGTTTGTTCTATAGATACTTATTTTTTCTTGTGCACTTTCTCCGTTTGCTAGAGAATATGGGACTTCAGGTCAGGCTAAATCCCAACTGTAATTTGTAATACAAACGAATCCGTCTCTTTCTTCCCATTTCCCCAGTTTTCTCTTCTTCTTCTGAAGCTTTCTTTCTTTCTTTTTTCTCATAGTAGTCCGTAGAGTCGTCAGAATGGTATTTTTTCTTTCTTGGGTTAGTTTTCATCTATCTCTTTATTTCAAAAAACTATTCTTATGCTTTATATTTTTTTCACAGTTTCCCCCAGTTTCGCACTTCAGAGAAGAACAAAAAATGCTCTTTTTTCCCTTTACTTCCAATATTAAAGTGTGAATTATATATGATTCTGGACTCTGGGCGTGAGTCAAAGTCGCAAAAAATTTAAGCAGTAGAAATTTTTGCTGAGTTTTGCTCAATACATATCTTATGAAAGTGTGAAGACATAATTCTCTTATAAGCATGGAAAACGAACAATTTCAGGTTAAAACACATATTAGCATATAAATACCTGTGTTGCTTTTGCTTCTACTGTTTGAGACCAGGGAAACAATTGTTACTTTATCAAAATGGGCTTTAATGGTATATGAAATAAAAATTCAAAAAGGGAAAACAGTTGCAATTGCGTTCTATTTTTTAGTGCTGGAACGAAACTTTTTTTTCAAAATGATAATAATGGAACGCAAAAAAAAGATGAGAAAAGTGATACTTATGATATTTTGATATGGTCACATTTTGTGTATAATGCGTACTTTATTTAACGAATCAAGAAATTTGCTTAAGAGCCACTATAATTCTAGGCTCAACTTTTTCGTTTCGTACACTTCAGACAGATATCAAACAATCTTACGTTTCATCTTGGTATACATTCTTGATTCTTCTTTGTGAGTAAATCTGGCATTTCCCAAGATGCACTAGTAACCAAAGTAATTCTAGACTCGCTACCTATTATTATATTACATAACATGTCTATATTAATCCCATGTGCCAATCCTCAAGAGGTCCTAATCCTCATTTCTTTGTTGCTACCTAAATACCTGCTTTTCTTTGCTCTCATCTCTAATTTCAAACAAAAAGTAATCCAAGCTATTCCACCTGACTTTTTTCTCATTTGACCTGATTTTTAGTTTACCTGTTGAAAAAAAATCTAAAAATTACTTTAATATGACTTGTTATTATGGGATGCTATTTTAGGCATAAGCTTTTTATAATGTAATTTTGATTGCAGCTCTGTCAATATTTATGTTACAATGCTTTTTACTTATTCGCTTATAAATACATTAATCCATTATTAATCCATATAAAAGCACTATATTTCAAGCTGTTTATAAAAAGACTAACAGTTGTACATAAAATCTATGCTGTAAATACAAAACATGCTTGCTTTATATATATCATGTCCCAAACAGACAACTGGTCATCACCTAGCAGCACCATTTCGGACGATGAAATATTCGAAAGGAAGGGATCCCCACCGCCACCTCCTCCACCTGCACCTCCAGCAGCTGGAGGACCAGGTTTAAGTAGGTCGTCCAGTGGTTCCCCTGCGGACTTGAATTCACCCAAGAAAAAGGACAAGAGCAGACGCAGTAAGTAAATTTTATACTTTATTCTTTCCAAGTTATGTGGACACCTGAGTTTCTACTTGAGTAAATATGATAATCATACATTTCCATTCGTTGCACGCATCTTTACATCCGTAAATATATCCATATCTAAATGTAGTCTACACTATTTAAGTTAGTCCACTTGAATTTGAGTTACATTATGAATGGATATTATTATTGTTAGTTATAGAACTACCCAATATTATCACAATCATCATAAATCCAAAACACTTGAACATTTATTTCCTGTTTAGCTATTATTGCATTTGCACTGTGGGTCAACTGTCAACCTTTTTGAAACCAAGTAGATAATATTTTATATTAAATTGTAGTAAAGGTAAATAGAGTAGAAGATCATAAAACTTCTGCTATTGGTTGAAAACCGTAGTTTTAGCCTCCCAAGAAGCTAGAATCATGTACGCTCAATAGCTTTCCCCACTGAAGCAGTCATTTATAAAAATACACCTGCAATGCAAAATGCAAAGCTTTTTCATTAAAAATATTTCCTTTCAATTGAATCCAAACAAGAGTAAAAAAAATTGTGGTAATAAATTAAACTGCATTAAAAAGAAAATCAAAATTGCTCTAAAGTCAGGCTGAAGATAACCTAAGTACTTGACTTAGACATTGTAATATGTCCCAAGTCAACCAAAATGAAACTGCCCCAGTCCCTGGCAAAGTCTATTTATAATAATCTCTAATTCGATACTAAACTAAAAAACTAGACATGTTGTCATGGCGACGATTGTGCTAGTACAGTCTACTGCGTGACATTGTATACGAAAGACGATTTTTTTTCTTTTCAAGTAGAATTAAGATCCTTTTTCTTTTCTTCAATTCATGACAACCAAACAACTGCGTAAAATGTAAAAGCAAGTGATAACTCCAAATTCCAGCGATAGCACCGGGGCCTCCAAGGCCTATTATTAAGTGAAATCCCTCCAAAAGTTACCC
>JAQFZG010004129.1:0-12296 GCA_034695465.1 Entomobrya nicoleti | reverse complement strand
AAGTAGAAATTTCACAGCATACGAACCAGGGCCTTCAACATGGGCGTTCATGATTCCATATCTCTTGAACTTCCTTGACTTTTAGATTTTAGATAAAAATAGTATTCTGTCCGTTCTTCATGGAATAATAATAATAACTTTGATCAACTTTCAATTTCAGATTAAATTTTAATTAATAACTAACATGAGTATGAATATGTAGTATTATCTACTAATAATAAAAAATGAGTTTTGTGTACTGCATTACATCTGCGAGAACTGCAGCATGTATTGATATGGATCTAATAAAAGTATGTTAATAAGTTAATTAAAATAACTACCATAAACATATTAATAACAACAACATTAATTAAAACATTTAGCGATAAAGTAACACATTAAAAAACAAATAATATATTTTAAGTAATAATCCAATATGTGTATTATTATGCAAATTGTATGCACCTTATTAACTGTCACAATAAAAAATCAAACCAAAGGTTCCCACATCACTTTTATTTTCAAACCTTATTTGAAAACTTGCATATTTTCCTTTTCAACTAAATTCTTAAAATATATTTAGAGAGTAAGTACAAACATATCCAACCAAACCGTAGAACATAATCTACTGAACAAAACTGTAACCATTCCAAAATTTACAAGCGACAAACGAAAAAAAACCATGAAATGGACGAATAGATGAACCCAACCAAAATGAAAAATGCAACTGTACATGTTTCATGAAAGCTGAAAATTTTTAAGTTGAGCAGACGACTGTGAGTGAGGTTTAAAGTTGAAAGTTTAAATACATTTAAATGGACAAACGATTCCCATTCCAATTTCCAAAATATATTATGCATGACCTTACACAAACAAACTCAACTTGAATATACACAGATGCGAGTCATAATCCACCTATTTTTTATCATTTCCCTTTATCACCAAAATAGTTGAACAAACATTTACAAACAAACTAAAACTATAAATGAACAAAATCGTTGTATTTACGTTTACTATACAGCTAACAGATTTTTTTATAACTCAACATCAAAAGAACAATTATAAATCAAAATACCATCCAACGTTAATCAACAAAATATATATACGGACGTTGATGAAAATGCATGGATTGTTTCTTTTGTGTTTGTAATAAAATATATCATGGTATCGCATGTTTTTACATCTAAATTTTAAATGACATATTGAAAAATATCTTGATAATTATGAGTACGACAATAAAACAAAATGTAACAACACATATTTTCTCACATACATTTACCTTACATTTAAACAAATACTTTCCTTTTTTGATTCGGTCACGATTCAGTAGACAAGTTTACCCATTTACTACACTAAATATCAACTATAAAATACACCAATACCTACTTTAGACATATAATTATTTATGTACAATGCAACTAAGAACCTTTTTTTATTACAGAAGTTTTGATAATACGCATTCGGCGGAACAGAACTGACAGTACTACGCGTTTTCTTTCTTCAAAATATTTACTTATTATCTACAAATCACTATCTAACGTTTATACGAAAATAGCGTTACTTTTCTCTGAAATTTTCATTTACTACGGACTATATTTTGCTGCAAAATTTCTGTACTTTTTTTTGGTGCGAATGATGCAATGTGTATAATTTGTATTTATTTTAAAATTTTCTTAACGTTATGATTTTTTTTTGTGGTAGTGGTAGAAGGCACTAAAAATGAAATTTTATTTTTGTATGATGAGCCTAATTGGATCACTCCGTCATCAGAGAGATTTACATTGGAGCTTACGTCGAAAGGTAGTAATCATTCAGAAGTTATTCAAGTACAATTTCCCATTCATTAAAAGTATAATCAGTTCCCTTTTTGTTTATCAGAAAATTTTCTAATTTAATTTAATCTAAATAGATTTTTTTGTTATTCTCTAGCATTGCTCATGTACGCACAAGTTTTGATTTAAAAAAACAGCTCCCTTGTTAAATTCACTGATGTGATTGATCATGATCATTTATCAGGTACAAAAAATTTGTTAGCTTTTGTTATTACATTAGGAGTATATTGTATACGCTTTGTGAATATGTTCGAGTAAAAAAACGAAATTTACATTCACATGGAACTCGGTTTCGGGAGTCCCAGCTTTGCCCTAGGTTTCTTTTTCCTGTCTGACTTCTCATGGTACTCTTGAAAACACGGAACAATACAAAGGTTGATATGACATTCGGGGCAGAAATACTTTGTTTTTCTGCGTAAAACTCGGCCGCAGCTGTCGACCGAATTCCAACAAAAGTTACATCCCAGAGCCGGTCCAGGTCTGAGGGCTGGACAGTGGCCCGAGCGATGAACAAGCTGGTCTGCAGAAGTAGAGGATTCAAGAGTACTATGTGAAGATAAGGACTGACTGTTCATTGAAGTTGAACTGTCTTTTGGTGAAATGGAACCAACACTCATTGTTTGATGTAATGGTGGTCTTTCCCTGTCAGTATCCACCGATAAGCTTCTACTTGTACCAACTTCTTTCAACGTTATACTTATACTTTCACTGCTTACAGATGAGGATGTTGGTACCGATGGTAGCGGCCCAACCTCCTTATATGATATACTAGGACTTCCTCTGTTGGAATCTGCGCTATCAGACACTTGTGCAGCGGAAGCAGGTACAAATTGAAGCATTGGCGTTTCCACGAGATATGCCGCTGACTCCTCATCTCGTGAAAATTGGTCACTTTTGAGAATGTGGAAGAGCTGACCCCTTCCAACAATACTGTAATTGGGATATGCTCTTGTTGAAGACTGGACAGGTTGAGAATGCTGTCGTCGTATTACAGGGTTGTGATGATGTTGTGTGGACGGGCTTGGAGATGGACCGCCTTCATCCTCTGAAGAGTGATAGTGATGATGATGACTTATTGGCAAAGGTTGGGACGCCTGTTTAACGAGATGACCGGATGAGCCTCCTATTCTTACGGTGAAGCTAGGTGAGCCAGCTTCAGTGATTGTAGGTACGGTGAGAAGTGTTGTAGAATTGCCGCTCGTACCTATTGTGGACGTTGAAGTACTGGACTGATGAACAAGGAGGGAGTGCTGATGCGAGGACGAGGATGATGAATGACATTTTTCTGTTTCTACTGAATGATCTCTACTGCTTCCTTCTGTTTTTGGACTTGGGACATGTTGGGGACTTCCCGGTGGTGTTGGAGAACACTGGCTCACCCTGACTATTGGAACTGTTGGTTTATTTTGCGGGGTTGGAGACGAACTATGTGCCGCTGGGGGGATGGCGGAAGTCTGTGTAGACGATGAAGCTGTTGTACTGTACAATTCGTGTTCTACCGATGCAGATCTTGCTTGGTGATGATGCTGTTGTTGTTGAGGCTCATAGCAAGATGATGAAGGAGTCCTGGTGGTGTTGGGATAAGGCTCCCCTGTATCACTTGAGTATCCTTGTTCTTCGAATCCACCACCATCATCTCTTCCTCCCCCAACACCACCGCTCCCTGGCGATGGGTCGTTATCAAGTCGCTTGATTCGGGGTTGTCGTAGTAAGGGCCGTCCCCGACGTCGTTTCCCGATGAGCGCGCCTATATAATACAATCAGTCAGAAGTTAGTCGAAAGCATGTCATAATAAAGATTTTTTAACAGCAGAAATGCAAGAAAATAAGATTTCAAAAAGAGATAGATCATAAAACAAGTTGATAACATATTTTATGAACGGTCATGTGAACGTCATTTTTGTCTGGTCTAAAATTAATTCTATAATTGTTCGGTCAAATTAAAATTCTTTTATATCAAGCAGTCGCATGCCGTATTTTCTGTACCTTTGTCAATTAGTCAATAGTCTAATAATAATAATAATAATGTAAAGTATTTTTCCTTCGAAATTAGAAGCACGTCTATTATGATAGTGATATACAAATATCCAGAATTATACCTATTTTTGTATTGCAGTAAATTATTTTGCGTAAATTATTTTGTCAGATTTTTTTTGTTTTTGTTCGAAAGGACAGAACAAGAGATTATTTCTTTGTGACAAGAAACGGGAAAAATGAAGAGAACGCAAAAATGCTACTGAAAAGTAGTGCTTTTTTGTTTTTTTATTGGGGAGACCGGTTGGAGTTGCCGTTTTGAAGTTGCTGCTGTTGTTGGTAGGGGGTCTCACTGGAGGAGATACCCATTTCTTTCAATCGTAAATATAATGTGCTCTTTGGAATGCCACAAATTTTAGCTGCCTTCAAAATACTCGCTTTGCCGGTGGTCACTAATTTTACAGCTTCCTGAAACTTTTCCTTAAACTGTGGTTCGAAGTAATTCCGGGATGTTTTGCGTCTAGGTTCCACCTCTTTAAAGCTACCATTTCCACCACCTACACTGTTGCCTATATAAAATATTACCGTCAACAAAAACATTTATAATGGAAATAAAACCAGCCTTTACAAAACCACATGATAACATCAAATTAGCCATCTCAGCCTTCACTGTCCATATATCTTTCCTGCATTGACTCCTACTTGATGATTTTCTACCTATGATTTGTGCCCTGATGCTTTCCCTTTAACTTTACGTGCGTTGTTACCACCTAACACGATAGTAAAATATCATATACTAGGCTTATGGCCTACGGCACATAAAATACGGCACACCAGAGCGTGACCAACGGCTATACCTTGCACGGCAACCTACTCTTCAGCTGAAAAATTATACGCGAAGACGTTCTTGAAAATGTTTAAACGATTAGTACATGAAAGTCGACATATTTTTAATTTTAAAGTTGCTTTTCAGTTTTCTAATGACTAGTAAATCATCACCCCAAGCTTCCTAGACATGAGGCCGAACTCCTTGCCACGTCGCCAAAGATAAGTGGTGGAGAAGCCAAACTTTTTGGCTGCCTCTCGATAGCTAGCACCAGTTTTTAAATATTCCATCGCATCCATTAAACGTTGACTTTCCTCCTCAGTGACAACTACCTCCTTTCGGGACACAGCGACACCAGCTGCTCAATCATTCAGTGACACACACAATCAGACATTTTGCATGCATGAACAACAAAAAAGAAACATGAATGGGTAAAAAATTAAAATGGAGAATCGGCAAAAGTTAAACTGATACATATATCAGTTGAGCGAATTATTTTCTGTCATTTCATAAGCTTTCAGCTGCTTGGTTATTAAGCCAGTTAGAGATGCAAGCAAATTGTCAGTAGCTCCTATACAAAAATATTCTAACTTCTAATATTAATTGACTATAATTTCTAGTATCCCGAACTGTTTCCGTTAACGTATGAGGGTTTTAATGTATAAAGCATTATTTTCACTATTGATTGTACGACAAACTATTTACAAGTAAGTAAAATATATGAGATTACTGTTTCATCCATATGTACAACTGGTGGTGGTATGGACACCTATGTATATTTACACACATAAATAGATAAAATACTATTTCCCCATTGCCAGTAAATAACAATGTACAACATAAATATTTGAAGACTGAGATGGCATTTAAGCAATATGTTAATCACATGATCACAAACAATTAGTATAGATTGTATATTTGGTGCGATACAATCATTAATAATCGTAAATAAAAATAGCAAAAAAAAAAAAAAAATAAAATGTTTACGTGAAGCTAAATTTTTGAGTGGCTGCTGACGATAGAGAGACAAAGAGTGACCCACTCCGACCGTTTGACGACGGTTTGCATTGGTACTGTTGTTGTTATTGTTGTTATTATGCTGCCGGTTAATTTTGGATTTCGGAAGTAACTTTCTGAGGGGCACAAGTGGTCTCTCGAAAGTGTCCTGTTTAGGAGACTGATAAACCTCGGATGCTTCATACTGATCAATATCCTCATCATAATAGGCCATGTCTTGCTCTTCCTCGTCGATCATCTCGCCGTCCAAATAGGTTACACCTCCGTGAGCCTCCATTTTGACCGAGGCATCAACAACGCCGTCTATATCATCATAGCCTACAAGGTTACAATCACAAAAAGGCAGACGAAGGTCGTGTAAGTAAATAAATAAAACGAAACAACACAAAAAATAAATAAATAAATAAAATTGGTGAGTAATAAAACGTATACACATTACTAAATACACTTGAGCATCACGCACGCAAAAATCGCAAAAAAACGCAAAACGACATAACAGCTTGCTTAATTGCTTGCTAACAAAAAAACCCAAAAAAACATTAAGCAAGCGTTTTCAAAAATGCATTGCAGGACTTGATCAAAAATAAATAAATAAATAATTTTTAAATTAGACTAGCTTTAAAAAGATGAACTCAAACAATTGAACTCGCCCAGACAGCCCTCACACGCATTAAACTACAAATCCATGCAAAATCTGTGAATGAGTGACTTATTCAATGTTTTTTCGCGGACAACTGACCTGCGTCCTGAGCACGGGAATAATCTTCAGTTTCTCTTGCAAATTTACTAATTTACTAAAACACGATATTTACTAAATTTTGCACACACAAAAACAATTGTCGTTTTAAAAGTCGTCAATGATTTTTGTCATGAAGTCCATTTGACCGTCGTTTCGAATAGCAAACAGCAATAGTCGCATTTCCTATAAACTTAATGCGCAATGAATACAAAATTAATGCAAAACAAAAAAATTATAATACCTCCATCGTGTCCTAAACCATTGTCATCCATTCCATGTTCACCATATCCAGCTTGTTCCTGGAAAACAAGAGATATCAAATCAAATTATTATTATACGACAGATACCAAAAGGTAAAAATGATTCTTAATTACTTGTTAAAAATCTGACTTACCCCGTCAACATTGTTTGCATTTTTGCCTCGCTGATAACCATCATCCAAACTTCTAGACTTTGGCAATAATGCATTAGCTGCTGTGAGTGGTGGAGGACCTGGACGAAGTGTTGATTGCGGTTGGTCATTGGAAGAGATGTCACTTCCAATCCCCTCATCCACAGAACGACTTACAGATGTGCCTACGCCAGATTCAAAAGAACTTCCAGTTGAATTTGTGGCGTCTCCTGAAGGATTAGTATTGGCCCAAAACCATTTTAAATTACTTTCCAAAACAGAAAATGTTACTAGGAAAAATCATTGGACATACCATTTGTACTTGACGAACCGGAATTGTACGGAATATTGGCACTGGCGGATTTCTTCAGTTTCTTTCTTGCAGGGAAGTCATTCATGTTTTCCGAAGGTTCCGCGCCGGACGGCCATGATCGTACTGATGAAGCTGACATTATGAGTGGTGGTGGAGCTTGTGTTCGACTCACTGGAGCCGGTGAGGAATTATCCACGGGGCTGGCGCATCTTCCACCAAGGCTCACACGCTTAAATTCATCTGCAGGTACTTCAGCTAATCCCTTTACCTGAAGTGCAGTAGCCGTCTAAACGAAGAATGCATTCAAAATGTTACAGAAATGTGGAAACTGTCATGGTACATGTGTCACCATCAGGATGTACATGTGCGCGCATGCATAAACTGATGTGGTAATTGATTTAAAAAAAACATGTAACTTTATTTATATTTCAGTTTATTCAGTTACCTGAATGATTTCGTTGATTCTGTCAACTTCAATGTTCACCTCGCCATTGTAAATAAAACTGACAATAGCTCTGAGGTCCACAAACTGAACATCCTTAAGAATTACAGTAGGATGCTTACATGGGTTGTTTTCGAACACTCCCTGCAAAATTATTAAATAGAGTTGTGTTTAATGCTTTCTCCATTTACTTTTATTAAATTCATTCAAAATATTTCAACAACAAAATTAATATTTCGTATATGAATTTGTCACACTATTTCAAATTTATGTAAACCATACCTCAAAATATGGAGAGCAAGCCGACAGTATTATCCTATGCGCCAATATCTTAGTCCCTTCAGCTGACACCAAGGTCACATCTGCAAAGCTTTCCTTGGGCAACAAAGTTGACAGGAAGGATACCATGTTCGGTTGATGATTGTTCCATCGCAGACAATATTCCCGGGAGTGTGAACTCCCATTTCCACTGCCACCATCCATGGCAAAAAACTTTTAAAATAAATCCCCAAATAACCCTTCCTCAATATGTGACACGTAGAGAGCTTATCCACTTCAAACCAAAAACTTAAAAATTACAAAAACTTAAAATTCCTAACACCACAAATATCTCAGTTACATTTTCGTGTAGTGTCGTGTGATGTAATTGAACGGGGAAACGCTTTCCAATTCAAATCCCCCCAAAACTATTCCCCTTTCACAAAAATATGTCCCCTTTCCAAAATCACTGTAAGTCCAAAAATATATACCTACTTTCTCCTCTATACTTTAACCTTTGACCTACCACAAAATCTCAAAATGTCACTATTTCAATTCGCACCATTTCAACATTTACCATACTGTTCACTTTCCACTCTCTGATCTGATCTGATTTGTTGTTGTTGTTTACTTTCCTTATTACAAGACAACGCAAAGGTATGTAGCTTTACCTTCTCTTCTTTTGCAAAAAAAGTTTGTACAACTCTTCATTTATCTGTTTCGCTCGTCTTTCTTGTTCCCCTCTCTCCTCCTCCTCTCATTTCCATTCCTTTACTTCCATAAAAAAATACAATATTTTTCCACATTCCACTAAATAAACTTCCAACTTTAATATTTTTTCCAACAATTTAATAAAACATATAACTACACAACCCTTTTCCTTTTCTCAATCTGTTTTTTAAACAGCTTAACACTTCTTTCTACACTATAATGGATTCGGTGATCGGATGGGTAGGAATATAGTAAAATAGCAGAGAGCAATATAGCAATGATGATGATGATGTGAATATGTGATGTATATTATTTTTGTGGATTGGATAGGTAAAGTCAAGTACTCCAATATAAATGGACGTGTCTTCTAAGTATGTAGAGAGTTGTTAGAGGAGAATATTATGCACATATTTTTTAACATAACATTTTTGCATTTTCTTCTCTCTCTCAATCACCGTCGTTGTCCCTCTCTCTCACTCTTTATAACAAGTATGTATAATGCATTATACATATAAAAATAATATTTTTTCGATATGAATATTTCTACAAGAAAACTTGTTTCTCTTCTCGTTTTCTTTTAAGGTGGTTGTGTTCTCTGTTCTTCTTCTGTTTTGTGTGGATTGGATGATGTTGGATGTGTGTGTGTGTGTGTGTGGACGACGATGATATGATGACGATGTCGATGATGATATTGTTGATTTTTCTTCGTATATCCGTGTAATACGTATATACACAGTGATGTGATGTGATGATGCTGTTTTGTTGCTGGCTTGCTGGTTTCTTTTAAACTTTTATAAAGAAAAAAGAGCCAGGCACACAGGCAGCAGCAGGGAGAAGAGAGATGATGCTGATGATGATGATAATATGATGTGAGAAAAATTCTTCTGCAGAAATTCTCTGTACATTCTTTCTTGGCCTTATGTAAAAAGGACGTAGATAGACATTTGATTGTAATTTTACTTTACACAGTACAGTGGACTGGTAATGGTGGTGGTGGTGGTGGATTGGAGTGAGTGGATCATCAACTCAACTCACTCAGCTCAAAGTCGTCAACAACAGGAAAAAATATTGCTCTTTTCTTTAATCCTCCTCATCATCATCATACATACATACATACCTATACAGCTTTTATAATATGCATTACATATATTACAGGATTTTATATACATATATTGGTTTACTTTACCTTGTTAATAATATGGGCAGCTGGGCATGCATAAAAGAGAACTCTCTGAATTGAACATATCAAAATATTCTCCTTCTGGCTCTTCTCCTCAGCTTTTTGTAGCCGTGATCGTGATGATGGCGATGTACCCTGCCTGCCTGCCACTTTTTTTTTTGCTGTACCTGTATGTGTACCCGTCGTCGTCATAGTCATAGTCTCATTACAAAAAAATCCTAATAATAAGAGAGATGTGCATACAAGAAAAGAAAAATCTCTTCATCCGTGATCCATCCGTCTCTCTCTCTCTCTCCTTGCTTCTCAAAGCACACAATTTTATTTTTTAAATACACTTTATATTTTATATATTACCTTATGTTCATTTTTCATCGTCATCGTCGTCATCATCATTATCATCCACCGCCATACCTCATACCACCACCGCTTTTCATATATATAGCCATCAGCAAACGTATTTTGCCTGTTTCTTATTCTTCTTCTTATGTTTTTGTTCCACTCATTTTTCTTATCCTCAAAAATACATACATCCTCCTCCTGTGCCACTTGTGGTAGTGGTCCTCCTTCCTTTTACACAGAAAAAAATGAAACAAGCAAACCAGAAGCGGACTAAAAGAAATTGAAGGGAAAGGGAACTTTTTCAGTTCAACAATGAAAAGGTACACACGGCACGGCATGGCGATAGAGGCGAGCTTGAGCTGAGCGAGAGAGCAATGCACTGTACTCACATTCATTTCATACAACAAAATAACCAACCTGAAAACCAGTCAGGGAGACGAGCAAGCTTAAAAGAACAACCCAACGATGAACGACGACAACAATGAACTTTAAGAAACTCTTTTTGAGAGAGAGAGACGAACGAGAGGCGATAGAGACGAAGAAGGAGGAAAGGGAGTTGAGTGGAGTTACGTGTAAAGAAGAAGCGTGTTTTCTGGCTGGTATGATGTGATGTGATGCTGTTTATAATGGCCTTTGAGGGTGGTTTTGCTGTAGCGGTGATTGTTGAAATGAAACCCCCGAGTTTTTTTTTCATACGCAAAGGAAAACGCAATGCATGTCATGTAATATTTTTTTGTTATAAACAATTTCCTATGAAAAAGGAACGCATAATATATAGCATATAGGTTTATCATACAGGTAAGTACTCTCTTTACTGTCTCGACAATGTTTCTCTTTGGATTATCAATACGGTTTGGATGTTATGTTCAAATTGTTGGAATGGAATAGTTGTATAGTTGTACTATAATAACCACCTATTATTATAACTGATGTGGATGGTGGTGGTGGATGTGGAACATCTAATGTCAGTGGACTGTTTTTTTCTTTGATATGATGATGCGATGATGCCTTTTTCTTTTCTTATTGTTGCGTTTCGTTTGCTTTGCATTGGTTTGCATTGCCAACAATGTTAGAAGAGGAGAACAGGAAATTATTAAGATTTGACTGACTTCAAAATCTCGTTTTTCCACATCCTCTTCTTCGACTCTTTGGTCTTCTTGCAAAGCAAAGCAAAGCAATTGAATTCATTTTTGCTGCTTATTTTATTTTACAGCTTCTTTTACTGCTTGATGCTCTTAAAAATTTCAGGTTCGCATTAAAAATACTCTGGCATTACATTGCACACATGTCACACAGGTTAATATACTAAAAGTCTTGATTTTTTGGTTGTTGGTCGAGTTACTTTTTTCAGGTAAAGTTGGATTTTTAAGGTTTTGTTGGATGGATGGATTATATGAAATGAAACAAAAAAATAGACTTTTAGTGTCTCTGTAGACTAGACATATGAACATTTCTATATTCTATGTACTTCCAAGCGTAATAGGGTAAAAAGCCATGAAGCAAGCCAAGTGAAACCTCACGGATGAAACAAAGAAGAAGAAAAAAGAGTTGAGTTGTTCGATGTTCCTATTTGCTTTTTTATTTGAGGTCGTTGTAAATTGAAAACATACAGGTATTCAATTCAGCCTCTCTGTCCATTGGCTCCAATTCGAAATCGACAAGATACGCAAAATATTATTTATGCACTTTGCAATGCAATGCTTAACAAAAATGTGAATCAAGCTGCTTGATGTACACTTGAAGTAACAACTTTAGATTTTTAAAGTGAAATCATTAAAGGCATTTATTATATCGGTATGTAAGATGCATGTATTGCATACATTTGGTCCGTGATATTGTCATTTTGTGCACATAATTTTGGTAAACATGAATATTATATGAAATCATATATCACATCACATCACCTAATATACATATTATGATTGGCGAACGAGCATCGGGTGGTGAATATCATTTAAATTTATAAAAGTATGAAATATTTATGTTTTGATGAAAAAAATACTTGTGATTTTATGCATATGACGCAAATACTTGGAAGGCAAGGGAAGGGTTAGATAAAAATTTGTGGAGTATGGTTGATATTATGGCGTAGTTTTTTTTTTGGATAAGAAAATTTCATTTCATAAACACCTTACTTACTGCTAGCCGCTATAGCTACGGCTACGACGTGTGTACAAAAAAAAAGTTAAAAAATTTAAAATTATACAGCAACCAGCTCACAAACCAAGTGGTTCTGAATCTTGAAGAACGTGGATGAAATTATTTGTATTGTTCTACAAGTTATTTCACTTTTATG
>JAQFZG010004128.1:0-12297 GCA_034695465.1 Entomobrya nicoleti | reverse complement strand
GGAGGGAACTCATACTAGGGAGAAACCTTCTAAATGCAAAGAATACTTTCTTAGATTCGCCAAGTCAAAATATTTGGTGTACATTTATTGATTCAAAAGTAAATATTTAATTTCTGGCAACCTACGACCTATGTAATTTTGAAAGAAAACCAGAAATTTAAAAAGAAAAAGGTTTAACGGGATGTATTTTTGTTCCAAGGCCCGAAAGGTATGCCACGAAATCAAAATCAGTTTTTGGAACTCGCCACTGTTGTAAGATATGCCAGCTTTTTCTATACAAATGCATTTCAATAAGGAACATGTATACATATAATCGGTTATGTAAATATTTTAATTAAGATTTCGGCAGCAAAATACGCGTTTCTGAAAATATATTATTGTTCGGTTAACAGTGATTTATAAAGTTTAATACTCGAATCTAAAGAATACGTAAGCTTGTTTGTAGATACTGAAAAATTGCTGTTTGGTGCAATGAAATGTATCCAAATACCAATTTAAACTTATAACGTACATTATCTAATTTATATATGAAGCGGTAATTTTAAACTTTAGAACTGGTTTTATTCACTAAAAGAACATTTGTTTAGCATTAAAATAAATATATTGAGCAATCTCTTATTTAATTTGTTCTAGCATTTTTTATTGAATTACATAAAATGTACGTAAAGTGTATTTTTTCCAAATGTGGTTCAAATAGTAAAATAAAACATGACACTTTATTCAATGTAAAAAATGAAAACTATTTTATTTCCACCATTATAAATTCAGACATGTTCCTGATTCCTAAAATCTATTAAAAGCTCACAAAGTGCATAATATTTGTTGTTGCATAAATATGCATTCGTTATTGAGAGATTTGTCGTAACTTTATGCAAGTGAGCTTAGTTTTGCTCCACTGTTTCTTTGAAAGTTACTCAAAACATCATAAATTATTTGTTTAAAGAGGAATATTTTAATGAAAATATATGTGAACAGTAGTTTGAATCAATATTGTCTGACTCCATTTGAATATACATGCTGGGCCATCTAAAACAATAAATTCATGCGTATTGAGTTCTAGCTTCTCGATCCAGAATAATCTTGAATCCGAAATCTTGAATAAACAAATGAATAATTGAATCATTACATAGATTTTATTTTAAAACATTTGTATATACTATTTTGTGCATGCTGAGTAAATAGCCAACCTTATTGACGTCCTATTTGTTTCGGTTTGTTAGCTGGTTACACAATCATAATCCAAATACAGATAAGAGGAATACATATAACCGCTGATATTTATGACGATCTAGCCAGGACAATCGCAAGTACCAATCATAACACGCCTTCCAAGTTTTGAGGTCAATACCGTTTTCTAATTTATAACTATCGCTGCTTTTTACTACTTCATAGCAGGTCTTGGAATAAACACACTACAATTCACATGAAATTTATGTAGCTCACATTTATCTGACTTAATGAATTGCCACCCAAAAATGCAAATAATGAGTTGTTTGTTGGGATATCACAAAACAGTCATTTGTTCATAACTACGTGTTTCAAAATGGGTTACTTTTCCGAGCAGAAAGCATTTCTGAAACTACGTATCAACGATTTTATTTACAAAAAGATATGCTCACTGATTATTTAAAACAAACAAATGATATATTAATGTTTGACTTATCACTTGACATGCTAAATGAGCACAATAAAATCAGTTTATTTTGTTGTTTCGACCACAAAACTATTATATTGTTATCATCATCGGCTCTGTGTGTTATTTTATTACACGCCAACCTATCTTAAAATGATAACTTTCAAGTGTCCTACTTTTGCACGATTAATAACCCTTTTCTTTTTGTTAGTGAAATGGTCTTGTGCTAAAAGTAAACACCAATTTATATTTTAAAAATTACTTTGTTTGATTAGTTAAATTTTTGTAAAAAATACATTTCAGATTTAACAGTATGTTCCAGTGAACCAGGATCGGATTGCTGGTATAAGGATTGGGCGATTCGAGACGAAATGTGTGGTTGTAAGTCAAAATTAAAAACTCGTTTAATTTGTGCGGATATTCTAAAATTACGTGATTAACCGCGACATACATATTTACAGCTAAAAGATGGCATTGCAAATATTCTTACGAATTCGTGACTACAGTAGGGACAATTGGAAGATGCTTTTGTTGCAGGAACATTTCTGCTCTCGAAGATGCAGTTCTTCCCGATTGTCCACTGTATGTACATGCTAGTTTTTTCAATTTTGTCTTGAAGTTTTCTTAAAATTAATGCTTCAAAAATTAAACTCAACTTAGATTAAACGGAGTGGTGACTGACATTAAAATTTTCCGTCGCCAAAGAGACCCGGAACTCTCAAATAAGACTCTTGAGGTTTCTTTCACACCACGAAATGGGCATAATAGTTCCGTCACACTAAAAGGAGTAGACGTAAAAGATGTAATCATGTATAGATTTACGTGGAAAAAACGTCTTGAATCTTGTCAACTAAGCAGTGGAGCAACATTAAAGGAAAATTTGTGGGAAAACACGTGGGCAGACGAAAGCAAATTTCAGGTTATGTTTCTGGCAAAGCTTTGCAATAAAAGTGATCCGAATGACCATTTGTTACAAAAACGAATAGTTATGTCAAATAGCCCGTTTGTTTTAAAAAGAGATATTCGGAGTTTGGCTGACCATGAGAGTATTGTTGCATATAGATACTATGTGAACGATAAATTTTCTTATAGACTTTTTTGAATATCACTGGAGTTTATGATAACTTTGATAATAAATTTGGTCAAGTTCCTGCAGAAGAACTGAGAGACTCATTAGTTCAGAGTGGGTTGAATTATGTAAAAACAATTGACAATGTTACAGTTCTGGCTGAAGGAACAGGCGTCATCGAGTCAGATTTCCCAGTTTCAACTGTGTATAAATTGGTTGTCACGGATAAGGATTTAAATGTAAATCGTTGAAATTCCCTTTGCATGTACTAGAATACAAAAGGGTTATTAATTAAAGCTATGAAATATGTTTTACTTCAACTTTCTTCTGTTGAAGCAGCAATTGTATTGCTAATATAATATCAAATAAATGGACTCACACACTTAAGCTTTGTCTACACTTTACAGCGCAGCTTAGTCTAGTAAGTGAACTGTTTCTCTGCTCTATTTTTAGAACAACCAACCAATCATGTTTATAGTTTACATGCAAATGTAAAAACCTCAATGTCGGTATCATGTTTGTAGGCGTAAATTACTTCAATTGTGCAAGCTTGTGTTTGCGTAAACAAATTAACCTAGCTCTAATATTTAATTTATTATACGCTCAGTTATATTGAAATAATTGTAAAATATTGACAAAATTTCATTTGTTCGGTTCACCCATGCCTTCAATATTCCATAGACTAAATATATTGAAACTACGCTATTACATCCACGTTCGTGTGACTTCTAACAGATTGGCTAAATGGTATGATGCGTTTTATCCCAGACGAAGATGAATGAACGCATGTATTTATTTATTGAATTTAAATTACTTATCCCCCATAGTTTTATTTTGGTTAACACGATTCCTGAAAAACAGCCGAGTAAAGGGCACCAGTTTAAATTCGATTTTTAACCCCAGAAAACCCGTTATTTTATGAAATCAATGGTAATGTACGCACTTATTTTATTGCCAGGTAAAATTAGTGCCATAAATTCATTATAAATAATACTTAGCAGAGCCATCTAGCTACCGGTTATGCACAAGGAAAAACATTCTGAAACAGATTTGTAGAATAAATTTTAGAGAGTAAAATTTGAGAGTAAACATTATTTGAATTATCTTTTCACTTATCCAACATGTCATATATATAATATATTCATGACATATATTTATGCATGCCCGTGCTTTAAATAACGTATGCGTTTAAACAGCGTATTTTCTCTACTAAAAAAAGTTCATAGAAATCCATGCAAAAAATATTTTGCCCGCATTTATTTTTGTATCTTAAATAAAAATTAAATAATTATTGACTGGCTATTAACTTGTAAAGTTCGTTTTGTTGAGTTCATTTCTTAAGCAGATAAGTGCATTCAAGCAAAATACAATCAAGCTCTTCCTTTATTTTGTGTTGTGATATGTAATTACAAAGCACGCACACTTGCATGTATACAAAAATCAGGGAAAATGTATTAAAAGACTGCAATAAAGTAAGCATAGGAAATCACAACTACGAAAAGAAAAAACATTATAAGCTTGCCATATGTATGCGCAGTATGTTTACTGGAAGCTTATAATGATTGGTTTAGTAGCATAGCTCAGATGTTGGCTATGCATCTGTTTGGTTTCATTTTCACTCACAGAATTCCTCACAATTGTCAGATCAGCTGACGTTTTTCCATCTGCATTTAGTAAAATGGTACGCTTGTTAAAAAGAATTGTTTTCTATTTTGTTTTTTGAGAAGTAAAAAAGTTGTGAATAAAAAATGTGCATTCATATAAGTCATCTGCGAAACAAGTATATTTTAAAGTGGTAATGTAAAGTAAATATCGTAATTTTTGCTACAGTATTTTGCTATTGTTTATGGCAATGGGATTGAACTTTTTAAGAATAGTCAAACTAAAAATAAATTAAAACTTTTAAATAATGCGTAAATATACAAATTACCGCGTAACCAACAATACATTTGGAAACTTTAAGATATATTGGCACAGAAAAGGAAACATTTGTTTGTTAAGCGTGAATCAACCTAATTTGCATTGTTAAGATTATATGGTTACGATTATGTATGCATTATTACTGAATTCTAATGACTACTGATTTGGACTGTTTTGTTGTGTTCTTATTGTGAGATCAAGTAGTAATAATTTTCTTATTGCCTACCTGAAAAATTATGAAACACGTTAATAAAGTTTTAAATTACTTGTTTGCCACTTTGTTTTTTCGTCATCTTGTCATCATCATCCTTGTTACTTTAATTTTACGCAATGGCTACGAATAAGTTTGAATGTGCTTCTTGTGACAAAGGGTTTAACTCGAAAAAAACATTAAATGCACATTATGTTATTCATCTTGAAATTCACCAGTGTATATTTTGCAACAAAACATTTAACAGTATTCACAGTCTATTAGCTCATTATCACAGGTATACTAAGGAGAAGCCCTACTTTTGTGAGTTGTGCGACAAAACGTTCCCAACAATTTGCAGTTTGAGAACACATCTTACACTCCACACTGGCAAAAGACCTTTCTCATGCAAAGTTTGCGGAAAATCATTCACTCTGAAACATAATTTAAAAGTACACATGTTGCTTTATGGTGAAATCAAACAGTACAAATGTGATCACTGCAAAAATACATTTCGGCGTAAAAGTACTTTGGAAGGGCATTTAAATACACACAAGAAAGAAACACCGTTCAAATGCAGTTTGTCAGGTTTTCCTTTCATCAGCAACCGGTTTAAGACATCACCTTCAACGTCATACTGGAGAGCAGCCACATCGTTGTCGTAATTGCAACAAATCATTTGCACTTAAATCTGCTCTCCGGAAACATGAAGATCGACATAATTGGATCAAGCGGTACCACTGCCGGAATGCCACGGAATGCAATAAAAAGTTTACAGAGAAATAAAATATGAAGCGTCACATGATAAGTCACACCGGTTTTAAATCGTACACCTGTGAAATATGCATAAAATCGTTTACTGTTTATCGAAGCATGCAGATGCATATTAATGCGATACATGATAAGATTAAGGACTACAAATGCCAATTGTGTGGTATGAAATTTGTGGATATGAGTGCTTTAAATGGTATTGCGAAAGTTCATACAGGGGAAAAACCGTTTAAGTGTACAGTATGCTCAAAGGCGTTTGCAAGACGAAGTCATTTGGCTGGACATCTGAAGGCCATTCATAAAAAAATGAATTTAGGTCGATTTAAACTTTAAAATAATCTGTTTCCCAATGTGAACATTTTAAAAACGTATTGTTGGCTAGAAATATTACATTCTTATGTTTCGAATGCCACGCAGAAAAAGTCGAATTAGATCTGCGAATCTAAAAATGATACCGTATTTTTGTTTAAAATAACCCTTGAATAAATTGACGTATAAATGTTACTGGAAAACCCGGACGCAGTTTAAATATTATCGAGCTTTAATTATCTCCAAAAACGATTAAAAATTTATGTACAACGAATGCATGTTTACATTTGCATACATATTTAATATAGTTTGATGTTATTAATTGAAAAAGTCAATTCTATCAATTTTCATTTTATAATTTTTTCATTTAAAATACACCCGATCACGCTTTCCCTAACTACATATAAACAGCTATGCACAATTTGTACCAACAAATTTGTAGTTATTGCGATATCACTCATAGCGAAAATGGATATTTAAAAATGCACCCAGTTTTATTATTTTTTTAAACTCTATGCGTATTTGGTATTTAAGTAGCCATATATCCCTTACGAATTACGGATGGTAACATGCTCAAGCAAACCACTACTGCATAAAATACATACATATGTATATATTCGAGTAGCAGAATTAATGTAATTCTTTAAGTCTCCACTCTCGTTTCATAAGCATTACATTCCACATCCCACAAGCTACATTCTAAGTCAAACAAGTATAAAAAACCATTCATTTCGTCTATATTCTTCAACACCTTCTTCAAATACACTCTATTTTCCTCATCTCCTTTTTGGTTTGTTTGCTTCTTTCACAATCACAAGACAAATGAAAAGATATGGCTGCATGTCTGCCTTAAATTGCTGATAATGATGGGGAGCTGAACAAACTCAACAAATAAGGAAGGAGACAACCATACAGTTTAAGCTTTTTTCTTTTTTGTTGGCTTATGGTATAATATATCTCAAAAATATTAGGCTGTTCGGTAAATATTGTGACAATAAGACTTCATCGATGACTACATTTATTTTCGAGAAAGGAAAGAAGACCAAGATAATAATTTGGTTAAGCCATACGAGGAAAAGTTTCTTGGTGGAGTAGTTATATCTTTGATTGCGGTTGGGTAAGTGGAAGGAGATGCTCCATGTGTTATTTTTTGATGCCGTTTCACACAAAATAAATACATTTTGGATGTTGAACAAAAAACGACAGAAATTTCCCTCAGTGGATTTATCTTATCGTGTCATTTTTTCCTCAAAATACTTTAACATCAAGCACTGAGGAATAGCTCATAAAATAGCTCACAAAGTAAACTCTGTTGCCGTACCTATCTTAACAGAAAACGTGATATAATAAAGCATAGTTTTGTGGATGTGAATTGTGGTTACGTGTGTTTGGTCAAATTAAAAGCGATATTTGACTTCGTCTTCAGTTCAATGAACCAGTTTGTTCCAACCCAGCATACTGTATACTTCGTTGTTCACCCGATTTGCAAAACACTCTGTCTCTCAATTTAATCTGTTCAGTTTTCGCTGTAGCGCTACTTGATACGTTGTACAACGCTATTTTCCAATTTAGCTTCTTTTAGAACTTGGCCATCAAAATTTATTTTAGAATAAATAACGGCATTGTTCGGTTTTGAAAGGGCACAATTTCAATCCTGGAAAAAATGAAAGTGAAAAAATGTGGCATAGTGTGGTGTGGGTTACAAATTTTGTTAATTATCGTATCTGAGTCAGACAGCGCTAAATTTCAGTTGTATAAGGATAGCGATTCTACAGGTATGTATTTAATTGTTATAAAATACTTGCTTATTGGTTTATTAAAGAAATAAATGGAATATTTGAACTATTCTATAGACCTACTTTTCGAAGTTAACCTGACAAACGACGGGTGTCACTATATTCTTAAGGATTATTGGCCAATTGTCTTCTATTCCGTTATAACCGATACATGTATTATAGCTTTTGCATATCCGGATTGCCGGCGCAAATTCAGTACAAAATACATGCCTGGTAGAACGTTAACTGACAAGGGGTACGGCTAGATCAAAATAAATTTTAATACTTCTTTTTTTCATTTTTAGCTCATTCAGAAGTAATATTCTCGTGATATTTACTTTTTACACTTGACAGTAAGGCTGATTATGGCGATCCTATTCGGTCGCTTCACACATGTAATGACCAAGAAGGGGGACCACAACTTAACGTAGATCTAACAGCTTGGTTGGATCACAACGGTCCAATAATTTTCCCAAATGTTCTTGAAAGTTACGATAATGTTTGCACATGTTTAAACGTTCCCAAACACGTACAGGATATGAACAAGTGGTCGCTTGATAACCATGGTAACGGCTTGTTTGCATATTTTGAACCAGACTGCAAAGAAAGTAACTGGCACTGGAAGGGTTTGTACATCAATCCGGGGTACAGGGTAAACTCAATGAATATGCATACACATACAAAAACATACAGAGGAACTACACGCAAGATCCAGTCTCTTGGCCCGGATATAAATTCAACGTATTTCCAACTAAGCTGTTCGGTACATATCCACGACAAAATTATGAAGCTTGAGCTGCTAGAAGTTTTGAACAGTTCTAACAACCAAATCGATGCAAATTTGAGTGACATGCAAGTTGATATGACATCTGGAGCAAATGATAACATATTGCATTTCTTTGCTGATAATGACTTTCAAGGTAATCTTTTGAAAAATATATTATATTAGTTTATTTATATAAGTTTCTTCAACCCTTTCCTTTTTCACAGGTTATCATTTTGGAAGCAGATCGACATCAAAGTGCAACAATTTTCCTAAACCTGTCCAACGTCGATGGGTAAATGGCGTTGGATCCATCAAAACAAAAACTTGTTTAATTCTGTATTCGGTATACGACTGCATGGAACGTAGTGTTAAAATTGAAGTCCCAGGAACTACCAATTTGACTTCATTGTGGGAATCAACTGTAACAGGTGAACGTACTCTCTCTTTACTCTAAACACGATTTCCAAACTGGATCTGGGAAACAAAATCCTACCGTGTCTGCAACAAGGACGAAGGGGGCTCCAGCCTCAAGGTGGACATTCTCTCTAGTGATCCAACTGTGGAACCAAAAGATGGACCTGTTATTCTGGAAAGCTACCCTGATTTGTGTTCATGTCGCAATGTGCCGGAATACATACAACAACTTGACAAGTGGTTTATCAATAATCATGGAAATGAAATGATGGCTTATTTCTCTCCTGACTGTTCATCAACCTCATATTCACCACTGAGGATCCCTGCAGGCCAGTCTTCTTACTCATTTGGCTTGGGCTCATTTAAAAACGTGGACCCAAATACTGGGATCATCCAAAAAATCCAGTCCTTTGGACCTGATCCACATGCGGGATATTTCCACGCCAACTGTAATAATAATCCAACAACCATCTCAATGATTGGGCGAGGAAATACAACCAGACTAAATGGAGGAAGCATTTGTGACTCTGATGCCCCTACTGAAGGTATATTGGTGGGTTTACATTGCATGCATGTTGTTAGTGAGTTACATCAGATTTCCAGGAAAGTTGAAGAGTTGAAGCAGATCAATCAGCAAACTGGATTTAACTTTGAAAATGTCAAGTCCTTTTTTGAAGGTAAACTGCAAATGCAGAAAGATGAGTTTAAAAATCTTACAAATAAAATTAAAGACGATCTGAATGACTTGTTTGCTTAAGTCAAGTACAAATACTTGTCATATTACGTGCCAAATAGCATGCTGTTATGGTCATTTTAGCATGACGATCGTCATGCATTTAAGGATGATGATTGCTTTGAAATAGATTCACTTTTATCATTTATTTGTACGAAAAAAAAATTATGAAAAAAATAAAGCAAACAGGGAGAATTAATGTATTTAATGCTTTTCCGTTTAAAATGTTATCAAGTGACTATAAAATTGATTAAACTTTTTTGTCCATAAATGTAGCAATAATATTTGTAACAAGATCATTATGCAACTGATGATAAAAGTTCCTTCATTTATTTTTAATAAATGTAGTATATTATTTATTATATGCCTAATTAAAAATCAAATAAATAACCAACTTATATAGATAACATATTGTGAAGATTTTATTGCCTTAAACACGTTAAAGAATTACAAATTTATTAATGTACGTAGATAGTTTTTATAATCAAGTAGTCAAAATTAGTTTCTGTGCGGCATATAAGTACATCGGTTGGTGAGACAATCTATTTAATAAAATAATATATTTTTCATTGTTTGTTTGGAAAGTGAAAGCTAACAGTATAGTACAGCAAAAATAAATGTTAAATTTTTTTCAGTGGTAAAATAATAAACCAAACTTTTCACAGAAAGATTGCATTAAATGTAGTCTGGATAAAAAAATGGCTCATAAAATTCAATATTTGCAAGGCACCTAAACAAATTCGAATAGAATTTCATTAAATCAATTGAAGATCAATTACGCTTAACTGAACACATCTATATTCCCACGACTGAACAATTTATCTAAGGTTGCCCTTATTTTCATTTCTTCTTGACCATATCCGGCTGCCAACCATACATCCTGGTGCAATTCTTTGTAATCGCCTTGTATGTAAAAACTCACACATAAAAGCATTAACTTTTTCACTTTGCTGTCCAGTTCAACCACAAGTCAAAATTAAGTTTTTTTTATGTAATTTTTAATGCACATAGTTTATATACAGTTAAAGCTTTATACGACAATATTATGAACAAATCAGAAAAATGTATACTCTCCTTATTAACCACCATTGTAAATGGCTGCGCATCCTTTTTCCCTAGCACCACAAAACACAGCCGTTGAATTTCTCAATCCATCTCAGTTGCAAATCTACATCTTAAAATTGGGATTCAAATGGCGAAATCAAAATTAATATGACACATAGCACGTTGTAACTTTTCCAAGATTACTCATTTCCTTTTAAAAATGCAAAGCTATGCATTCAACTTAAATACTTTACTGAAAGCATAAGAACCCTGCTAGTTTGCAAGTTTGAAGACAATTTCGGGACCGTAATTGGTGTATGCTTCCTGAAACGTCTACTTCATTAGAATAAAGAGAATGACAACGTAAAAGCCATTTAATTAGTCAACCGTGATCTTTGATCTCGCTTTGCTTAAAATGCACGAATGATTATTTAATAAGGAAATTGGCTTTTGCATAAAATAATTAAATTGAAGATCAGCCTTTTGATAAATATGGTTAAAAAGAATAAAATATTTGGGATCTGATTATTTAAATATGTGACTAATTGTATTTTTTTGAATTAAATGCGTGGGTGGATACATGCTTGTGTTATGCTTTTGGAATAAAAAGGAACGATGAGATCACATTTGTTTCCGAAATGAGAGCTAAGAGGACATGTGTTGGTATGGTTATCTTTTTTGTTGGGACTGAGCTAATCTTATAATGTGGTCATAAATGAGCATGTGTATTTTGGAGATTTATAATTGTAAAAATATGCATGTGCTTATTGTTGTGTTGGCGATCCACATAAAGACAATAAACTTTTGGTAATAAAATGAGAAAATTTAGAGCTTTTACTAGGCAGCGTTACTTTGTCTTGTTATATGTTCCACATTATCCGTACCAAATGTTAGAAAACGTTGTTATAAAAATATTTACATGTTTTATCATACAAGTCTTGCATGAGAACATCTACTCAAATTGATAAATTACAGTTTAGTTCCTAACTACATTATTTGTTTACGTGAAATTACCGGATGTCAAACGTTAACCGCATTTTTATTCATATAACTATTTTGCCTAAACCGCAGTTGTAATGTTCTCTGCCGGAAAAAATAATGTTCAATCAATTATTAACAGTCCTCAGATTACTCGGCATAGATTACATACAGCTTAGAATTATGTGTTTTACTGTTTTTTAGATATTTAACCAACAAATACTCATACCACCAATTAAGCATTATTTGAATGTGGATTGCAACACCCAGCTATGAGATTAATAAAATCAAGATGTATTATGTAATCAAATTTTCGATTGTATCATTTCGTTAATGCTTAATATACTTTTCCCCTAGTATAGCTCATGAATTTCGATAACTTTTAAAAACAGTACAATAGATAGTTTGAAAGCACAGTTGGTTCTCAATACGTAGCACAATAAATTTCAACTAAAATAAATAATTTGTAAATATTTTGATATAAAAAGCTAGTCTTTTTTACTTCGACTGCATAAGTTACATATTACGATTTATAAATTTATTTGTATGAAGTTTTGCCAATGCCCAGAAGATTTCGCCGAAGAAATATCAATTACGTACATGTACATGTCTTACAATTATAAGGGGTGTTCAAATATAATTCAATAATTTAATATATTAATTTAAATCAATTTACCTTTTTGTCAATTGAAACC
>JAQFZG010004127.1:0-12301 GCA_034695465.1 Entomobrya nicoleti | reverse complement strand
GTTTATTGAATTTAGTAGTCTGGCATATGGATGATGAACAAATAACTGTACCATACCTTCCATTGTAGGAAGGGAAGGTTTTCGTGTATCTTAATTTACTTATTGTCGTACTTACTAGCCTAGCCTATTCAAACCTAGCCTGAGATATGGGGGTCCCAAGGTTACATGCATTTTAAATGGTAAAACATATTATGGTCGAATGTGGTGCATGATCAACAGCTGATCAAATGGTATGCACTTCAGACCTCAATATTGCCCCTGACCCGAAATATGGTGGTCACAAGGTCTCATACATTTTAAATGGCATTTATTACTCTGGATTCTTATACAAAATCATAAGCTGATCACAATGGAAATTGTTTCAGACCCCATGACCCCCCATACCCGAGATATAAGGGTCACAAGGTCACATGCATTTTAAATGGCATTTTTTTGTTGTCGATTCTTAGAGTCATTTTTTTAAATTTCGAATTTTTTTTGTTTGAAAATCTTCGAAATTTTTTTAGCTAGCTCTTGACTAGTGGTGCCATTGTGCCAAGTTTGAGCTTACTATGTCAAAGGATATGTTAAATACTACGAGACGGACAAATTTTACACGATTAGGAGAAATTATAGATTGTGTATATAACGAGACAAGACCGCTTTGAAGAAAACGGGGAAACAAAAACCTTACCAACGAAACATTTACAAATGTCTCGGCTGGTTCTTGATTTTACAGACCAACATATATTATGTGACTACTAGATAATGTAGTTTTGCAAGCAGTGCATATTAGTTTTTACGACATACGGCAAAGCAATAAAATGCACTCAAATAACTTAAACATTGTTTTCCGTATATTGTTTTTAAGTTGGTTTTGTCACATTTCTATATTTTTTACATGTTCATAACAGGCAATCATAACGTCATAAATGTTTTCATGAAGTCAAGGTGGTTCACTTTATCCGTTTGGTTCAAAAATTACAGTTTTCATCGTTATATTACGTGATATTTAGGATATTTAAAGGATGAAGCGAAGACAATACCGTCAATTTGGTAGTTTATTACTCCATTCGAGCATAGTTTTTTAGTACTTTATCAGAAGTATATAGACGTTTCGGATAAACATGTAAAAGAACCTGAAACAGAAAACAAATCAGGGGAAACTATTAGTCCACAGAAAATAATAAAACTTCTGGAACATTCACTTTCACCTGGTTTACATTGTCCATCCATGTCAAAGTGTACATAGATCTCGATCAGTACAATAAATAAAGTAAATCAAAATAATATTTTAATTCAGCGTTTTAGCAAACGAAAATTGTAATTTTAGGATTCCATTTGAATAGATTTTACATCGATTTTTTCAACATCTTTTTTACGTTTAAACTTTCTTTTGTAATATTTTGAAATGCTTGTTCTAATTAGTTCTCTACAAGATATGAATGCTTTCTTACAGTAATGAAAATAATACAAACACAGTTCCAAGGCCATACAAGCCACACTAACTAAAATACCACTACCAAAAATTAGAAATATAATAAGTATGTTTCCCATCATATTTGGCTTTGTAGGTTGAACACTTTCCTTCCTCCTATCAAGTTCTGATGCATTCAAAAACTTTGGCCACCAATTAATTAAACCAGAGGTTGTTATTCTAGAATGCTGCTGAAGTATTGATGACGGAACGTACGACATGGCAAACCTAAAGGCAAATTGTGGTTCTGAAAATGCTGCAATACTTACATCAGAATGCTTGTTTAACGTTTTCAGGTATGTTCGAGAACTTTGGGCTAAATGATTTGGAAGGATCCAAGCTGTTTTGTTACAGTTTTTTAGGTCATCCCTTATTAATTGTTGCTGCTTTGCCAGAAAATGTTTTCGAAATATCTTTCCTTCCAGGATTTTATTCATCGTTTGTTCTCCAACGAGTCCAGCTTTTACAAAATCATTCGAATATTGTGCTGGTTCAATCAAAGCATCGAGTACCTTCGAATGCATACCGGAAAAATTTCGAATCTTTGCATATTTTGGCTCACCAATTTTATTGTCCCATGTAGAGTGAAAAAGTTCAATAAATGCGGTCACTTTCGAACTCCCAAAATTTCCTCCAAAAACCTGTTTTGTGTTAGTTTGTGTCACTTTATCGAGATCATCTCCATAGTTGCACTCAAAGTTTTGGATTCTGCTGTACATTTGAAAGTCATCCTCAATCAGTTCGTCAATATTGTGATAAGGAATATGCGCCCGGGGCATCACGATTTTGTATACGTTTTCACTTTTAAAAGCATTACTGATAACTACGCCTGCTAGAAATATTCCACTCATTACAAACCTCAATTGCACTTGTTTATCAAAGTTTCCCGGAAATGGGTTCCCCTGTTCTAGTAAAACTTTAATGATGCTTAAAATAGTACTTGGTAGAGAGAATTGCCTGTTTACAACTTTGCTCAGCCGAATGATTCCAGTGAAGAGCAATGTAATGGAAATAATCAAACAAAGCCATACCGGCCACTCAAAAACAGAAAGAAACTTAAAGAATGGGAAGGCTTCGACTTCTCTGGAGCCACAACTTACGAAATGGAGTTTGCCTTAATCGTTTTTTATTTGAAACGCGTTGTCATATCCCACATTTTCTTGTTCTCTGAAATAAAACTCTCTGGGCATATACTGCAAAAGAAAGTGATTCTCATTCGTCGTAGGATCAAAATAAGAGTCACTTACGTTTCCAATCAAATTTTTAAAAATAGACGCGAAGCCTAAAGCAACTATTCTAGTTTTTTCGGAATATTTCAAATTCAACTTGCGAAGTTGTTCAAGTGGGAATTCTATTGCTGCAGTTTTTTCCTCTAAAAAGGTAGTAATTTCTGCAGCGAGGCGGGTTCCATGGTCATGTAATACATGACGAATTGGAAATCCGACGGCTTTTTGAGACCTTTCAAGAAATTCAATAGTGCTAAACGAAATTAGGTGTAAATTTATAGGTATAACTGTTAAGAAATTTGTGCATTCAAAGCAAGGATAGATAAGGTTCAATGTTGATATGTGGCACTTCAACAATTCAATTATTTTCGAACCATTTGGTTTACAGTTGACGTGAGCAATAAGTTGAACATCATTTGCAGACTGATACCGATGTCTGGAATGTTGGTAGAACCTGTAACTTATCTTGAGACTCCAGTGAGCCAACGAAATTAAATCGTATTCTTGTACGCTTGATTTCGTATCTATTAGAATGTGAATATGGGGCCTTAAACTAGGCAAACTATTTAATTGTTCATCATGCCGACGAAATATGTCTGTATATTTTCATAAACGGACTATTTTCTCTGGCATAAACAAATCCACTTGAACTTCGCACTGCCAAGGTTTTGTTGATCTCGAAAATCTGGTAATATTGATTTCAACGCAGAAGCTTCTAATAATTAGATCCCTCAACCAGATTGGATCAAAATAATTCGATGTGGAGCAATTATGCCTAAAAAATTTGCCCCAACCTCCAAACTTGGCCAAGCTAGAAAAAATCCCATTCAATTCGGACATTGCATTTTTTGTGGTCCATAAAACATCTGAGAGAGTAGTCGTCTTGTTTCTCTTGGGATTGAAATATGTAAGATTGAATATAGCTAGGTCAAATTTTCTGAGAATCACTGGATATAATACTGCTGGATATATGTCGATGCCTTCCAAATTATTCATAACAATGAGGCAGTTGCTCTGGATAAAAGGCTCTAAAGTAAAGTACAAGTTGTGCACAACCTTGGGCAACTTAGGCAATGGAGGTGTTGAAGCAAATTGTTTTAGGAAATCAGATTGGAATGGGTTGTAAACTGTTTGAGAATAATCCTCTAGTAGACGTTGAATACTTGGATCCGATCCCACTACTTTTGTAATTAATGTGTAGTTTACTTTTACATGACGAAATACTGTTTTAAATCTGGAGGCCGATATATTTAGGCAAAGTGAAATTAAACTTATTAATGGGAGCCAAAACGAGAGTGTGTAGATTCTCATATTTGATTGGGTATTTAATATTTTTTGTTAGAGTTACTTTAAAGGACAATAGATTTTTGAATATATTAGCAAATCACTTTACTTAAGCAACGGGTTAAATTCGTGTATTGGATGTTTTAATATTTTGTCTTCAAACTATGTTTATGACAAGTATTGAAGTATTCGATGGCTGTAATCTATTGTTTGTATATCTATTTGTTTAGTTTTTACCCTATCTGAAACTATTTTGTGTAAAATTTCTGAAAATGCGAACAAATTCTTGGAACCCTGAAATTTCAATCGACTGCTGACGTTGATATATAGTTTTTCAATGTACATACTAGCTTGACTTAGGGTTGCGCTTCAAAAACTGAACTGCTAGACTGTTCTGCTGTGTTGTACAATAAAGCTTATTAAGCTAATTAAATAAATGACTTTCGAAAGAACCACGTAATATTCGAATATATAAGTTGTACTCAGCTATTCAAATTAAATTTGATTAAAGTACTAATCTAGCTTAGGTACCATGCTCTGGCAGAATTCAGACTACTAAATTACCGTTGTTTGATAGGTTAGAATTTTTAGCAAAGTGAGGTTCTAACATTATGAATATAAGCATAAGCAATACGTAGGAGCAATATCACTAATTTAACATGAATAATTAAATACGACTTCAGACATCAGGCGATTACGTGGTCATTTTAAAAACCATTGATTTAATTCGAAATCAGCTTTAGATAAAATATAATACGGTTATGTACTATCAACGCTACTTACGATAGAAAATATATACATGTTTCTAAAACTGTTTTATAAAGATTTTCAACGTCCAAAATATTAGCCTAGTACGACAGTTTAGATTTAATAGTGCTTCAATTAGCCTAGCTACTAAATGTTTTAGGAAACTGTAAAAGTAAAGAATACTGTAGTAATCGAGATCTAAAAAGGAAATAATTGGTGAAGGGTAAGTACTCCAGTAATAACACTACAGAATATACAACACATTGAACGTTTTAAGCTGTCCAATGGGACAAAATAGACAAAACGTGGAAGTAAATTTGCACATTTTTGTAGGTTGGCCTTCATTAGTCTTCAACCACGTCATGACTCTCCAAAAAATCTGGTAAGGTATCTATACAAAAAGGATGATAATATTTACTATGTTATTGCTTACCCCTGTGCCTATCTGCAAAATACACGCCATCGTCCCAATTCAAACCTGTATACACAAGAATTGTGGGTACCACCTATCTAGCATTATTAGCTCACACTCAGCGTGTCCTCCAGATGGCGTGAAAAACTTCCAGGTTATTTACCCTAGCAGCTCTGCGACATGCTATACTCTTTTAAAAGTTTGGATGGACTTGCAAGTTTTGCTCGGCATCTGCTGTGTGTTCACTCTGCAGTGCATTGAGCTTGTGTGTCAGCTACTGGTTCTCTATATCTTCTTCTCATTGGCCTGAAGCAACCTCGATGGTAGTGCCATCTGTCCTGTGTTCACTTTGTAGTACAGTGACGTGCATTGGGCTACTGCTTTGCTGTATGTTATTTTCATTACCCATCTCATGAAGCAACCCAAAAGTCGAAAGCATATGGAAACTTGTCATGAGAGAGAAATGTAATGCAGATGTAAACAAAACATTACCTGAACCCGATAGAAGGTGCTTTCTGTTTATTAACTGACAATGAATTAAGCAATTGTTTATCTATTTGCCATTCCGTTAATAATAATTGGATGTGACATTGTGACATATCCATGAAAAATAAAATAGGTCGGTGTACTTTGTGCTTGGCCCAGTATTTTGAAAGGCTGAAATGTATACAATTCTGTGGAGAATGGTCACCCATTTCAAAAGGGAATTATGTAGCGATGGGTGTGAAGATAAGTTGGAATTATTAAACGATGATTTAAAAATGGATCAAATAGTTGTCGATGACGATGAAGTAAGAATTATTGAACGTTAGAGGCAGCATGGGTACGTTTATAAATAGCTGGTGGCGTTTGATACAAAATAACAATGTAGATATTGTTTTTGACATTCGATGATATTCAAATAAATAATCAATCATTTGATAACATCACCAAGTAGAATGAAAAACAAAATTTTGCAATGCGTTTAATAGTTTTTGTATCTATCAATGTTTATTTACGTCAAAGGATGGTAAAAAATCAATTTGTAATGCCATGCCATGAAATTTTGCTGATATACCTTAATAAATATGTTTAAACGGCTAATTTAATGCTACGTGCTCGGGTTAGCTGTTAGCTTTTGGTCGCGTACGTTTAACGAAGAATTTCAGAGTAAGATTCTACTCAAAGCAATACAAAGTAAAGAACCAAATTTACATCTGGAAGTTTTCATTTGTCTCTGTGAGGCATTTGGATTGAATAGCCCGGGTACTTGTTCAACTAATATTAGCAGTTTGCTCATCCGCGTAATATTTTGGTATGTACAGCATATTTATGAAACGAGACAAAAACGAACTGGCCAATGAAAAAACGATTAAATTTGAGATCTTTTGTAGCACTAGCAATATCAGAGGTAGTGGCTTGTCCACAGGAAAAACAACTCGACCATGGGCTTTAGGGCTTTTTAAACTGTTTTCGACATTTTTGTCGTATTGATGAGCAATTAAAAAAGTGAAGAGAGTTTGAAGCCCATTAAATTCATATATCTCTAGTAGATATTGCTTACACATTCGGAACTGTTACAATAAAATTGATATAACGAGATAGCAGAAATATATGGATAGTTTTACCATAACGTCCAAGAGTGTACTGCTGCCAATTTAATATGAAAATTTGGAAAATCTGTTTTTTGTTATGAGAATCTTCGCCAATATCTTCATTAAAATATAAAGTTGTTTTTAAATATTTATTGTTTCATTTTGTTTGTTTAAGTTGGCCCAATTCTTTAATTGTTGTGCAAGAAATATATTTGTTTGCAGAATTATGTTTTTCTTGTGAATGTGTTATTTAAATGTGAATGAAAAATAAACTACGTTTTGAACGGAGTAGTAAGCCCTTGTCTCAATACAATGTCGCTTCATAAATTTTATAAAAGCACTAGTGATCTAGAAAACTTGCATCATTGCATGCTTGCCCAAAAGTGCTTAGAAAAGCGTATGTAATAAGCGTTGTTTTGGATCCTCATTAGATTCTCGAAATCGCTTCCAATTTATATTGCGCTATAGTTATGCTTTTGTATTTTTCAGGCCTACGAGTGGTTTCCGGGGATTTATTTTTGATAAATCGCACGGACGAAGGTTCAAAAGATATACAACGAGTCGGATATATGCAGAGGCTTAAAGATTTTCAAAAAGGTACTAGGCGAAATATCTCATAATACACTGGAATATAACTTTACAATTTTCAATATATTATTTAAACCGCATCAAGCTCTAAGTTGTCATCTTTTAACTGCAGTACAAATTAAAATCATTCATATGATAATGTTGTTTTGAAAATATATGCTGAGATAATAGTGTAATATTTACGATGTAGAAATAAACATATTTCGAAACTTTAAAATGAATATCAACAAAACCCTAAACAAATAATAATCGAATAAATATTCTAGCTGAATATATTTTAAGCCCGTTTACTTTGATATGACGGATTTGAAATACTTTCACTCTTTTATAAATTTACCACAAGTGAAAAATTCCACAAGAATATGAATGATCTACACTTATCAATCAAAATTCAGTTTAAGATCATCAGACTTATATCTTAACTCCATGATAATAAGACATTGTGAAGTAGACAGACATATTATTGTAACGTTCTAGTGCAAAAAGCGTGTTGAAGCTAATCCAACCAAAAATGGCTAGAATTTACTAGTATTTTGTAAGCTACAAACAATCTAAAATGAAAGTGTGCTGGCCGAGTTTTCCTCTTCGCCGGTTCGCCAAATGGTGTGCTCTCTGAATATTATCTGAGACTTAGATTTAGATTTATTGATCAGTAAAGAGCAACAATAAAATACAAGATAATATTGAAAGGCTCGTCTTCATCGAATGAATCTACGTATAACAGAATTTGATTGAGCCAATAATAAGATAAAAATAAAATTTACAGATTCATGATAATAAATAAGTAATAATGATCAGTGGTAAATCAAGATGATGAAATTTTGTAGTTTTCATTAATAAGATCCACGAAATAAATCTTGCCAATTGCGATGATGCCAACAAAGCAAACAAAACAAAAAGAAAGTTCACAATATAAATCTTTTCATAAGGATGACGGCATTACAGGCAATATTCGTAATTAGTTAAAGCAAAAAATAAAAATCCTTTAATATTATCTACGATATTTCTTAACATCTCAAATCTAAAACAACCTTAACCTTTAAAAATAGAACTTTAATAGAAACAAAAGACTGTTCACTAACGATTTTGACCTGTATATTGATTTTTATCTGATTAGCCTTAAAACGTCTTGTGGATAATTAAAACAACGCAATAAGCTCGATTTTCTGAATTTGTAAAACAGTTTTGTGCCATATTGTGTATTTTTAATTGGGCAAAATCCCCGCGCACGAACCTAACAACCTAGCTTTGGTCTCATAACCTTAAAAGGAATGTAGATATATTTATATTTATATACTATATTTATGGACCGCATATTTATTAGTTACTAGCTGAGGTCGTACGTATTCATAAATACTGAAAAAGGAAGTTTTAACAAAAATTGAAAACATGAGCAATAAATTGTTCAATAATCATTTTCAAATAAGTTATGACTTTTTTGGCTAGACAGAATACATATAGTATGGCGAAATAATATTTAAAAATTAGCGGTATGTTTAAGAACAAAGTAAAATTATTTGCATTACATTAGTAGAATAGTCATAAATAATTAAGTAACTCGTGCTAGAACAGATTATAAAATATTTTAGAAGCAGTGGTGTGTTAAAAAACAAATACGACATCAGTAGAATAATCATAAATAATTAAGTGGCTCGTGCTAGACTAGGGTATGAAATACTTCAGAATTTATTTAATTAGTTTTATTGTAGTGCTCATACACCGTTATGAGCAAGACTCTTTTTAAAAATGCAGGATCGGAATTCAGATCAATCTTTCAAGCAGGGATCGACGTGACTAGCCAGACAAAACGGCTAACAACCTAACTGACCCAGAATTGCTGTTTTTACTAAAACATCTCCCAACAAATCGAATATAATATGGCATAACATTTCTCTACGCTCTAAAAAGACTACTTTTCCACGTTTTTTACGTCAGAATTTCTAAAAGTAAAAAAATGGGACTGACTATGCATATTCAGTCATTTTAATGGGAGAGTGAGGTTTATGGAATTTCGTAGTCTGGCATGTAGATGATGAATGAATAAACTTTACCTTACCTTCCATATTCGTAAAGGAGTTTCGCGCATCTATATTTAATTATACATCTTATTTTCTGTAGAAATGTCCTTTCTGGAAATTCAACGCAATTATAGGATTCGAGTAAAAATACCACAAAAATTTGCAGAGGTCAGTGAATATCATTGTGCATGTATGGAACTTCATGTCCACCAAAACTCAAAGTGAAGAAGCTGCCAAATGGAATTTTCACTGTTTCAAGCAATGGCATTGATCACTAAAATCATAGAACCTTTGATTTGTGACTACTCCCTGCAACATGCTTATCACTTTTAAAAAGAAGAAAGTAAACGAACCTCTGAAGAAGTCTCCGTGTAACTTCTTGGACCGAAACCTTGCTCCTGATTTTAAATATTCATGAACTGAATTTTTCAAAAAATTATTTATGCGTGCATTTAATTGGATTGGCTATAATACTTGATAAATTCACGTTGCCCAAAGAGGCAGCTACTGGTGGCTAGGAATTAGAAGAGGTCCAGGACGATCCAAAAAAATACTAAAGCCCTTCAAAAAAATATAAAACTAATATTTGATGCTTGTAATTTTTATTTTGATGTACATATTTGGATTACGGAAATAAATTACCGAATACCTCACTCTCCCATTAAAATGACTGAATATGCATAGTCAGTCCCATTATTTTACTTTTAGAAATTCTGACGTAAAATAGCGTGGAAAAGTAGTCATTTTATTAGCTAGAAAACGTTTTTCCCATATAATATAATCTAAAGGAACCTGGCTGGACGTGCCAACGTCAAATCATTTTTTAAAGCAAGGGTCCTAATATTATCACCCATGTAATAGTTGGGTTTGCATTTCTCGGAAAATTAGTATAAATTTTATTAAATATTGTTATAAGTTTACACTAGGTCATATATGATTTAGGACTATAGCTCACTTGAAACAGTTATTGGTGCAACAGGCGTCGACACTTGCGGTTCTCGCACAACTCTGTTGAGATAAGTTATACTGACCTCACATGTTGTCGTAAGCATTTTTGGTCAAAACGGTTTAATACTCTAGTATCCACATTACTAAGTTTACTAAATATACAATGCATTATTGGTAAGTTTTTCTTATTATATCTCAAATGATAATCAACTTACACTTGTGATGATGACGATTTTGGCAACTTTATGGCAGAAATTGTGGCTAGTTTATAAGCTAGGCGATGTTTGGCTAAGTTGTGCTGAGACAACTTTACGGATTAAACAACATTACATGTCTATATTGTGGCTACGCTTTTTTCCTAGCATTGAGAACTAGAAAGGTTTGCTACACAAATTCTGAATTTGGCCCCGAAAAAAGTTAAATTAGATTATAAAACGCACTCATCAGACACATTAGCATATTTTAGTAGTTAAATTTTTCGACGACCGAACAATCAAAAGTTTCAGGTACTAATGAAAGCGCTGCAGACCGACGCATTTCAAAGTTTGGGAAAACGTTTGTCTCAAACTTAAAAATACGGCAAGTAAAAAACGGAGCAAATTATGTTGACTCCATAAAAGTTTTCAGAAATCTGTGTACAAAATTTGACATCGTTAATTTTAATTTTGAGAAAACAACTTTAACAGAAAACTAACTCTAAAAGACCAGTACATTTTTTCGCAAAGTAAAAGTTTCTTACAGTTAATATTTTTAGAGAACCTTAAACTTTACAAGCATATATATGTGTATTGTTTATAAGTAGCAATTAAATAAAATTTCACTGTAATCGTAGAATTTATACAGATAAAAAATATTTTGTTTAATTGACTTAATCAAATCAAACTAAGTATAGTTTTCTACAAAAACTTTGAATATATTTTAGTAATAAATTATGTTCTTTTAGAAAAGATCTAGTTTTAAAAGTTTAGCTTTAAAAAATTCCTGAATATGGTAAACTTGAGAAATGGGAAATTTCAAGTATGTTTGGTTTCAAAACTGTAGAATATAAATCAATACCAAATTAGCAAACAGCTAGACATCCAAAACGAACTGACTTGTGCATCAAACTTGTTTTTAAACTACTTATACCAAATCCATCATAAGGTTGTGATTAAAAGCCACGAAAAACGAACAATTCTTACGACACAGAACAACATAAAATTTGACCAATTTTGTTTTGCCTTTGCTCATCAAAAGCTTAAAATGTGTACATTTGGAATGGAAACCCCTACCTTATTGAGGTTTTTCCATATAATTTTCATAATTTCTCTCCGGCTCAATTTTTCTAGTGGAGAATACGACTACACGGATCTGGTAAAGTACGTGCTTACGACAAAACTTCTGAAAACAATGTCCCCATCAGATTCAATTCTAGACCATTTCGATACTGAGGAATATATTCCACAATTGAAAGCCCTACGCGAATATATGGAGAACTATCAATCAACAACAACAGTTCCTAAAATGCCTAAAATTGTGAACAACTTGTACTCAACCCTCAGGCACTTCACCGACGATAATTGTCTAATTGTAATCAACAATTTTGAAGGTGTTGATATCCATCCATCGATTAAGTTTCCTGTAATTCTTAGACAACTAGAAGTAGCCATAAGCAATGCAGAATATTTCAACACCAGGTCTGAAAGAATTGAACACGATATAAAAACGATATGGATCCCAACTGATACAGTATCTAAGCTAAATGGTAATTTTTCTAAAGATTTGCCATGGTTGATTTTGTACGGTGAGCATGACTTCTTTTTTAAATACTACTGTTCAACTTTCAAACACGACTATTCACTATGGCCAACAAATGTTAAAAATGGTCATTGTGAAAGAGCAAATCCTCCCGACTTTATGCTGGCATCGAAGCCATGGCAGTGCGAAATCCAAGTTGATTTATTCATGCCGGATGATCTACTCCGTCTTGGAAAATACACAGAAATTTTTGTTAAACCGGATGTCGAGCAATTAAGAGTTGGACCAAGCTTGAGGCCACCAATTCACGT
>JAQFZG010004126.1:0-12302 GCA_034695465.1 Entomobrya nicoleti | reverse complement strand
CGTTCCAGATCTGTCCATGCTACTTATCATTTTACTCACACCAAAATCTGCCAACTTTGCTACCAGCTTTCCATCTTTTAAAACCATGAGAATGTTGTCAGGTTTGATATCTCTGTGAATGACTTGCTTTTCGTGTAGATATTCCACTGCTTTTACTACTTGGTGTAGCCACATAATGACCTCATCTCGGTTAGGCTTACACTTTGTAATCTGATCCCTAAATGTTCTCTCTGCTTTCTCCATGGCTAAAAATAGTCCACCATTTGGATCTCTATAAGAGTCGAATAGCCGAATAATATTAATATTTTGATCAATTTCACTCCAAATTTTTAGCTCATTCGCTTGATCGTTTTCCATCCTAAGATACTGCTTCTTGATGAATTTTATTGCGGCAGGTTTGTTAATACCAAAATGATAGCCGGGATATACTATTGCTGTTAAACCATTTCCAATAATTGTATTCGGATCGGAAGAATATTTTACACTTGTTTCTCCCATTTTTGTAGTAGATATTTCCTGAAAGTTTATCACACGTTCTTCATCCTCACTGTCACTTGAGTTTGTGAACTCCATTTCACCAGCCTTTTAATTTTTACTACCATTCAATAACAAGTTTTGCTTAAAAAATTTATGAGAAACTTTCACCAGGGTAACTCAGACTTTCTTTAAAGCGTATGCGGTTTGAGCTTTTGTTAAAATAAAGTGAACACAAAAAGGCTTCCAAACCCACTAGTCAGATGTAATTTAAACTTTGCAGCCTTTTACATAATTCGTTTACTCCATCAATCTTCTGTCAAATTGACTTCACTTCTCTTGAAACGAACAGGTGAGTGTTTTCCTTTCGTAAACATACTGTAGCCGGTAATACTTTTTCTGCACTACCCTTCTATGTTTGCTCTTTTGTTAGTAGAGCAGCTGCGGCCTGGATAAAAGCAAGTAAAAAACTCGATCTGTCTCTCGAGAATAAGAACATTGCGAGCTTAATAATACCAAATATAATCAAGTCTTATTTTAGATACCCACCTACACTAAACTTAATCGAATGGATATAGTATGTAGTAATCTAAGTAGTTGTATTGCTGCACATCGACTTGTGCTTCACTTGCTAGTTGGTTTTTATTGCGTGTAAAATTGAGCCAAGAGCATAAGAGAAAGAAACATGCTATAAAGTGCATAGAAGTTGATACTGCAATCAAAGTGTGATAATGATTCACGTTCAGTTTTACTTCTCTTACCATCACCATCTGTCATAAAAACAAACGCATAACAAGGTTGTCCCATTGAATGTGCATTTCTAAAAATATTCACTCCTGCAGTTGATGAAATCAGTATGTGGCCTCAGAGGTACACTGAGAATCCCAAATATATATTGGGGCCAACTATCAGTTTCTCAGCCTACAGAGATCGTGTTTACGCTGTCAGTTGAATATTCGGAGGGAGCTGGAATAGTTGCATTGCATGTGTATATGAAAAAAATACGACAGTGCATTTAAATAAAGCATGCAGTAATTCCTTTATACAAAATTACAAAATAGCAAAAAAAAGAATTGTACAGGTTTTACTAGACGAATGTTTCATAAGTTTACTATTTTAAAAGGTAACATTGAACTTTAACCGTGAATTTCAAAGAAACTATTATACACCATTTTATCAAATTACTTTATAAAAATTAGTTCAATTTTGTTCATTAAATTTTCAAATAAATATTCAATTTTCTATTTCCATTACTAGCCAATTATTACGGATATTATTTTTGAATTTTCCACGGAAAGTATATTTTACTTTAATTTAGCAAAGTTTCTCTATACATTATACAAACGATGTAAAAAACTGGTAAAGATTACAGGTGGAAATTAGTAAATTAGCACATCTTTTTTTCGCAAAATGACCTTTCCTCATCACTCCACATAATAGCCGATGTCACATTATTTTTTATCCAAAAATGAGAAATGGTGAGGTCCACAAAAATTGTGTGGTTACATTAATCAATCAATAAAACCTCAGTTAAGCACTTGACAACCAATTTAATCATTACAAAATAACAATATATTCCATTGTACAATTTATTTCTTATAAATGATGTCTTAAATTAGGTCAAAACCCCAAGCATATTTTATTATCCAGAATTTCACTTAGTTAACAATATAACCAGTTACTTAAAATATTCGTCATTTTCTCCAGGAATGACATGAGGTGAATTAGTACGACTCCGTTTTTGCTGCACATAATCGCGACAGTAATTCAAATATTCATCACCATTGATATTTTCCGCATTCATTTGTTCCAGCAATATAGGTGGTTTGTAAAGGAGGTTTTCAGTTGAATTCACATATTTTTGTGTGATGTTCATATAGTTTACTAAAAGAAGGTTGTTCCTCATCAGCTTATCTTTTTCCCACTTTTGTAAGTTCCGTTGAAAATACATTTTGCTTAAAGACATCAGACTTTCCACATGTGCGTACGAAGATAAAACTTGATATAAGACTTGTGATAATCCAGGACAAGCGGAAGTGAGTTTCTTGACATAAAATTCTTCCCGGAAACCCCCATCACTATCACTGAATATTACAGCTCCCTCTCCTTTTATCTCTGGATAGTGAACATATTTATCCCTGAAAAGTTTCAGAAATTTGGTTACAGATTCACCAGTTCCATACTCAAGCGTACGTTTCTTCCTTTTCCTACTTGTGAATAGTAAGTCAGCAATATCAAAATCATTTTCTTTTGCAATTGTAATCCAACTAAATGTTTTTCCTGGGTTGACTTTACGGAAGTACTGTAAGTACTCAAAATCAATTCTTTCTTTAATCATTTGTATCTGCATACAATCGTCATTGCTTAAACAGATCGCGGTTCTGATTAAGAATTGATGTTCTTTCTCCCAATCCCAAAATAAGCAATGGGACAAAACATCTGAAATGGTTGGTCTGTCTTCAGGTCGTCTTTCCATCATTTCCGTAAGAATACCATTTGCAGATAGTTGATCCGCACTCAGCTTAGTTTGAAATGTAAAAGGTCCAGTCATTTCAGAAAGAATGGTTGACAAATCATCGGATTCCTCTGAATCATGGAAAGGATGTCCTCCTCCGGATAATCCAAAATAAAAAGTCATTCCAAGAGCAAAAATATCCAACATTTTGGTATTCTTAAATTTTCGGGATTTATTTTCCAAGGCTTCAGGAGCCATCCAGAGAAGGGTACCGTTGGCCACGGAAAATGTTCCAGTTGTTTCTAAATTACTTATCATTTTGCTCACACCAAAATCAGCCAACTTTGCTACAGTCTTGTTTCCCTGCTGTTGGAACATGAGTATGTTGTCAGGTTTAATGTCTCTGTGAATTACCCCCTTTCCATGAAGATACTCCACTGCTTTTGAAACTTGATGTAGCCATATGACAACCTCATCTCTGCCAGGATTACATCTGGTAATCTGCTTTCTAAAGGTTCGTTCTGCTTTTTCCATAGCCAAAAATAATCCATTTTTTGAATCTTGGTAGGAGTCGAATAGCCGAACAATGTTTATATTTTGGTCAACTTCACTCCAAATTTTAAGCTCGTTCACTTCATCATTTTCCACTCTCAGGTATTGCTTTTTAATGAATTTCACTGCAGCTGGTTTGTTGATTCCAAAATGATAGCCGGGATACACAATTGTAGTTAATCCATTTCCCAAAATGGTACAAGGATCCGAGGAATATTTTACACTTGTTTCGCCCATCTTTGTGGTTGAAATATCTTTTAAGTTTAATTCTTGCTCTTCATCATCGCTTAGATTAGTGGCTTCCATTGTGACTGCCTTTTGACTTTCTTATTCCTAAAAATAGATCTGGAAGAGAAAGACTGATTCCATATTTATTTAATAGATTATATTTTTATGTATTCCAGTAATTGTTATTAGGTGTATACCACAGGCTAGGTTTGTAATTTTTTAATAAACTTTTAAAGTTGTCGACATCGGTTTTAATGCACTATATATTTTTTGTTAAAAAAATTATTAGTTGTATATGTATACCTTCCTGAATTTTTTTATTTTATTTTATAAAACAGGTGAACACGTGAATACTTTGATTGTCCTACCTGTTCATGCTATAATTTCGCATACTACTGCTTGTACATCTGTGTGCACTCCAGCACATTTTAAAGTAAGTCAGCATTTGATTCTTGACTCTTCAGAACGAAACACAGCATCTTGATATTAAACGAAACAGCAGGAACAGCTCTTTGTATTTTAATAAATTGCATACTTTTTTATTGAACGGATTATGTGTCCAGTGTACAGTACTTTATATATTCAAGCACAAGTATGATATGTAGTGATGTAACGCTCTAGGTTAGACCGTAAGGATGATAACAATTGCCTTTTTTTAACTAAATCATGCCAAATTGTCTTCACAACACACCAGCAACTAGGTGTAGTAGTAGGAAATGCATGGAAATCAAGTTTGGTTCATGTGTGAATTGTGTTACTCATTGTTTTATCATCTAATGCATTATTTTGTAAACAACATGTTTTGCAGTTCGGAAAGCCAGTACGCGGCCTCCATGCTAAACTTTGAGACACCATTGAAATAAGGCTTGAGGAAGGTTTCTCTACTAAAAACGATCCTTTTTAAAATGTGGCTCACAATAAATTATTAAAACTCTTTTAGTATGAATATGAAATACAAAATAATCACAACATAGGCATATGATTTGCTCGAACAACAAGACGGTAGGAATTACAGCTAAATAATTTTTGCGATCATAATTACGATTAGGTAAAAAATTATAGTTTACCATTAAAATTACTTTTTATTTGATTCTAGATTTTTTTACAATATTAAAATGATTCCATAATTCTAATTTTTATGTACACGTGTCTTCAATATAATTTTTTTTAAACTAGTAAACTTTCTAAATCATCTTCGACATTTTGTTTCCATATTTTCTTCAAAGAATTTTTCAAAATCCGACACAAGATTATGGTCTAGCATTCCAAACACTGTTACAAACGATTACATTTGTAAATTTTTAATAAAGTTTTAATCCAACCAAATGATTTCCGATTAGTTTCCATTGAACATATAATTTGTTTTAATGAATTCTCATATTCTGTATAGGACATGACCATCTCCGACAAAAGTAGAATAGTATTTATTTAATCCGTCATTGTCGAATAGCGAAACAAGTGAAAATCAAAAGTAAAAATTCCTGACGTGATACTTTATCTAATCCAATTATTATGGATTACGGTCTACTCAAATTTGCTTATTTAATTGAAACAACAACGATTCCACCTCGATTTAGTAGTTGTTTCGGCAGTTCGACATTCCATGTTGACTTTCTCAAAAGGTTTTTGTGTTCCATTCGTATTTTCGGGTGGTCGCCGCTTGAATTCTGGATAGAAGGTAACTGGACGTATTTCGTGAGGTTCTACCTCAGCTGCATTCCCATTCTCAGTATTAGCATTTAATACGTCTGTAGCTGAGTTGGAAGGATCAAGATCATTCACACTGCCTTCCATATCTGTAGTAGCAGCTATGCCTGTTTGCTGAACACCTTCTCGCAGTTTGGATGGAAAATAAATTTTGTTAACTGGAAGCAAACTATGTACACTCAGGTTGAAAGATAACCCCGTATATAAAAATACTGATAAGCCTGGACATATTGAAGTGAGTTTTTTAACATATGTTTCTTCATCAAATGCCTGATCGTAATCAGTGAACATTACTTTTCCCTCCCATTTCATATCAGGATAATGAACATATTTATCACGGAAAAATTTCACAAATTTCGTTACAGATTCTCCATCCCCATACTCCTTCGTCGTTTTTAGCCTTGTTTCAGTAATAAAAAAATATTTAGGAATTTCAAGACCATTTTCTTGGGCCAGCCGAATCCAGTTAAATGTTTTTCCCGGGTTGACATAAGAACAGTATTGTTTGTATTTGATATCAGTTTCGTCAGCTATTTTTGCACAATCTTTACTACTCAAACAAATAGCTGCCCTTACAAGAAATTTCTGCTCCTTTTCCCAGTCCCAAAATAGGCAATGGGACAAAACGTCTGAAATATTTATTCGATTCTTCGGTTCTCTTGCTAGCATTCTTACAAGAAGGTCATTTCCCGGTACTTGATCTAGACTTAACTCTTTTGGAACAAAGTCTGGGTTGTTTATATTGACAAGCAGCGATGTACAGGCATTCTCTAAAGATGCAAAAGGATGCCCTCCTTTGGATAACCCAAAGTAAATGGTCATTCCCAGAGCAAAAATATCCGACATTTTTGTTTTTACAAACTTTACAGTTGGATCTTCCAATACTTCAGGGGCCATCCATTCTAGATCACTAGTTAGATTCGTAAGCATTCTTGTTTGATCTATACTTATTATCGATTCACTGACACCAAAATCAGCCAACTTTGCGACCAGCTTCCGATCTTGTGCAACCATGAGAATGTTGTCTGGTTTGATTCCTCTATGAATGCCCCCCTTTACGTGAATGTATTCCAGTCCTTTTGAAACTTGAAATAGCCATTTTATAACTTCTTCTCTGCTGGGTTCACATTTTTCAATCTGCGTCCTGAACGTCCTTACTGCCAATTCCATGGCCAAAAACAGTCCAACATTTGGATCTCTATAAGTGTCGTATAGCCTAATATGTAATAGAATTATTGTGACTATTTTGAGACCAAATTTTGAACTCGTTCACTTGTTCATCTTCCTGTCGAAGATATTGTTTCTTGATAAATTTTACTGCAGCGGGCACGTAGATTCCGAAATGATATCCAGGATAAACAGTTGCTGTTAATCCTGTTCCTAAAATGGAACAAGGATCCGAGGAATATTTTACACTCGTTTCCCCCATCTTTGTGATCGATATTTCTTTAAAGTTTATTTCTTTCTCTTCATCATCACTTGGTTTAGTGGCATCCATTGTGACTGCCTTTTGACTTTCTTATTTCTAAAAAAATATTTGGAAGAGAAAACCTGATTTAATATTTATTTAATGGTTTATATTTCTATGTATTTAAGTAATTGTTATTAAGTGTGTACCACAGGCTAGGTTTTTTTATTTTTTAATAAACTTTTAATAAAAATTTTTGCATCAGTTTTAGTGCACTAAATATTTTATGTTTAAAAAAATTATTAGCTGTATATGTATACCTTGCTGAAAAATGTTTTATTTGATTTTATAAAACACGTGATTTTTTTATATTTATATATAGTGTAGTGGTGAATACTTTGATTGGCCTACCTATTCATGCTATAAATTCGTATATTACCTCATGTACTTCTGTGTGTAGTCCAGCACATTTTAAAATTAAATCAGCATTTGATTCTTAATTTTTCAGAACAAATCACTGCATCAGGATATTAAAAGAAACATCAGCAGCAGCTCTTTTACTTCTTAACCATTACTTCTTTTCTATAACACGAGCAAGAAGACAAAACACTGGATTTCAGGATTAAATGAATATCAGACTACTCACAGTTCTATAGAAAATAAGCTTGAGTCAAATCATTCATGTGTTCAATTTAAATACATTGTCTTGTAGACCACATTTTCTATCCATTTTAGTACTTTTTCAATGGATGATATAAACACTTTGTACTTTAATAAATTGTATACATTTTTTATTGTACGGATTATATATCCAGAGCATTGTACTTTATGAATTCAAGCACAAGTAAGTATATGAAGTGATGTAACGTTCAAGGATAAATCATAAGGATGATTACGACTATCTTCTTTTAACTGAACCATGCCAAATTGTCTTCACAGCTCACCAGTAACTGGAAATCAGGTTTGGTTTCCAACTGGAATGAAAATCAGGTTTGGTGCATGTGTGCATTGTGTTACCTCATTGTGCTATCATTTAATGTATTATTTTGTAACCATCTTGTTTTGCAGCTGGGGAAGCCAGTACGTGGCCTCCACACTAAACTTTAAGACACCATTGAAATAAGGCACGAGGAAGGTTTCATTACTAAAAACGATCCTTGTTAAAGTGTGGCTCACAATAAACTAATACAACTGTCTTAAAGCAAAATATGAACTGAAGTAAAATTACCACATTAAGCGTATTAGTCAATTTTAATTTTCAGGTAAAATATAAACATTTATTTGTTAAATTAGTAGCATATAAAAACTTATTTAATTCTTTATATGTATATTATATTCGGTAAATTTCAAATTGATTATCCATCGTTCCCATTTTCATCACGTCTCCGTTTCTGCCTGTCGGAAATTCGTGTACAATTCGTCGTCCTGTTATGTGTGGGGTAGAATGGTATGCGCCTTCCACCAAAATTCGATTCAGTTGAACTCCCTGAACTGCTTTCTAGTGAGTTTCCAAAAGTACTACTTCCGAATTGGGAAATTAATGAGGGAAAGTTGTTGTCATAATTGAGCGGAGGATCTAGATTTGCTTGAATCTGGCCATTTTCAAAAACGTTTAGTATAACACCCTTATTCTCCATTCTAGTCTTTGGCAGTTTCCAGGGAAAGTAGATTTTACTCAAAGGTCGTAAACTTTCTCTGTACGCATGCATAGAGAGCACTTTATACAAAACTGGTAATAAACCGGGACACGTGGAAACAAGTAAGTTGACATACATTTCTTCACAAAAATTCCCTTCCTTATCTTCGAATATCAGAGCCGCCTCCGGATTCATGTCAGGATAATGCACATATTTATCTCGGAAAAGTTTAAGGAATAGAGTTACCGAGTCTCCACCTCCATATTCATCTGTGGAATATTGCCGTTTTCTGGTGTGGTACATAAGCTCTGTAATGTTAATACCATTTTCTTGACCCAATAGCATCCAGTTAAAACATTTACTTGAATAGACTTCGTTAAAGTATTGAATGTATTCTGCGTCGATACAACTTCGTATTCCATAAATTTCACTACACATTTTTCTGCTCAAGCATATAGCAGTTCGTATAAGAAACTGTTGTTCCTTTTCCCAGTTCCAAAATAAACAATGCTCCAAAACTTCCGAAATTTTGGGTCGGTTCTCGGGTAATCTTGCCATCATTCTTGAGAGAAGATCATTTGCTGCTAGTTGGTCCGCACTTAATTGGCTTGAAATCAGATAAGGGCCAGTCATTTTAGCAACAAGGGATGTTAGCACATCATTTTGGTCTGAGAATGAAAATGGGTGACCTCCTTTGGATAGCCCATAGTAAAAAGTCATTCCAAGAGCAAAAATATCCAACATTTTTGTGTTCCTAAATTTTTGGGTTTGATTTTCCAGTGCCTCAGGAGCCATCCAGAGAAGGGTACCACTTGCATTAGAAAATGTTCCAGTTCGTTCCATCCCACTTATCATTTTACTGACCCCAAAGTCAGCTAATTTTGCTACGGTCTTGTTGCCGTCTTGTAAAAACATGAGAATGTTGTCGGGTTTGATATCTCTGTGAATGACAGCTTTACTATGTAGATATTCGACTGCTTTTGATACTTGGTGGAGCCAGATGATTACATCATCTCTGCTGGGATTACACTTTTCAATCTGCTTTCGAAACGTTCTCTCTGCTTTTTCCATTGCCAAGAATAGCCCTCCTTTTGGATCTCCACAGGAGTCGTATAGCCGAACAATATTTATATTTTGGTCAATCTCACTCCAAATCTTGAGCTCATTCACTTGGTCATTTTCCACTCGTAAGTACTGCTTTTTAATAAATTTTACTGCAGCTGGTTTATTAATACCAAAATGGTATCCAGGATACACAATTGCTGTTAGTCCATTTCCCAAAATGGTTCGAGGATCTGGTGAGTACTTAATACTTGTTTCTCCCATTTTTGTAGTAGACACTTCCTTAAAGTTTTGCACTTGTTCTTCATCATCATCACTATCTGCCATTGTGCTGAATTAAAAGAAATTTAGGATTTCGAAATTAGAAATTCAGACCAAGGTATCCGTTGAACCACTCGAATTCATTTAAGAAGAAAATCGCTAGCAAATAAATGTTTACCGATTTTTTAGTATTTGTCCGAATCGAATTAATTTCGAATAATTATTGTAAGGTTGTGTTTAATTTTTGAAGAATAACTTCCTTGTTTGGATGTTTTGTTCACTTTTTTAGAATGTAAACTTTATTTATTCTTCCTACTTTGATGTAGGGTTTTTCAAGACTATTGTGTTTTATTTGGTGGTCTACCATTTCTCTTAAATTAGGCCACCAGACTCCACTTCTATTCTATATGCACAAGTAACTTTCAGGGCCGAGCACAACATTATCATGTGTTGAACAAAAGGATATAATATTATAGACCTGTGCGTTACTGATCAATTTTAGTGTAAATTTTATATTTAATAGTATATACATTGATTCTTAACATAATAGTGGTTATGCTAATAAGTGCATTGCTGTAAGTTGTTTTTTACTTGTTTGAGTTAGAATAGTAAATGAAGTAGTAATGCATCATGATGTTCATAATTTAATAATGGTCAAATACATTCATTGTAAATACCATCATTCAGTGAGACGAGAAGCAAAACTAGCTTCTTTGCATGTATCGTTTGTTTTACTGTTCACCTCTAAAAAGTTGTTTATTTACTGCAGTCCCAAGGATAAAATATTATCTCGAGCTATTTAAATAAGCACATGGCCTCCATGCTAAACTTGTACACTTAAACGAACTTAGGCCCATTTGTGGTTTCCCTACTAGCAGAGGTTGTTCTCATATTGACGATAGAGCACAGGGAAGAACAAGCCCAACATTACTTCTAGTGAACAAAGTAATAACAAAAGTGCAAAAAAAGAATCATAACATCGAGGCAGTTAGAACATATGTGTGAAGCATTATGATATGATATGATAATGTATTTTGGATGTTTGCATTTGGATATGCACGAATGAAATGAAAGTCACCTGTTGATTTATAACAAGGAAATAATGACACAAGTGATCATCTCACAAAATAAAAACTTTTGTAATAATATAAATTCGATTAATTTATTCTTAAACACAGTATCTGTAAATTTAACAAAAATTACACAAGAGTTTTAACAACACCAATTTGACAACAAGTACGAGTTTAAGTTTGAAAATACAACAACAAAATATTTATACAAAAACATAAATAATAATAAACTGGTTACAATTATTTCCAACCTAAGCTGTTGTAAAAGTTTCAAATTTACAATAAGGACTGTAAAAACAGTCGTTAAAAAAGGGAACAATTGAATTTTGGCAATATGTACATACAAATCTCAAAATTTTAGACACAAGTTTATAATCAATGTTACAAATTCAAAAAAAAACTTTCAATCATAATGAATCCATTTTAGAACATAAATATTATATTTATGGAAAAAATTAGCCACACAAGTTAATTAGTTAATTGATCAACTAAAAACTGCATATTGAATTGCCATTTCTTATTGTTACCATTTAATTTATATTAAACACCATATCTTCCACCAGCTCATCCCCAATCCCATCAAAACCAAAATTCTGGTTAAGCCACGGATCTAATAGATAACAATTCCCGAAATCCATCAATCCTGACATGTCATACATTGTTACACTGGCTGCTGAGGACAACTGCGCAGTAGCTCCAGCGAAATCCAATGGAAAATACAATTTTCTCAAAGGTTTCAAACTGTTGGTGTTCCGGAATCGTGATAAGACTCGATACAGTACTGCGGATAAATTGGGGCATGCGGAAGACAATAACTTGACATATCTTTCCTCACAAAAACTTCCATCGTCATCACTAAACATAAGAGCTCCATCCTTATTCATCTCGGGATGATGTACATATTTATCACGGAAAAGTTTCAAAAATTTTGTTACTGAACCACCATCCCCATATTCCCCAGTAGGATATTTGCGTTTTCTAGTAGTAAACAATAGTCCGGCAATGTTTAACCCGCTTTCATTGCCCACAGTAATCCAATTAAATCGTTTATTTCCATTGAGCCCAAAATAGTGTTCCTTATAAAATGTGTCGATGAAATTTTTGATCGAAGAAGTTTCTGTGCAATCTGGTTTGCTCAAACAAATTGCTACCCTAATGAGAAAAAGCTGCTCTTTTTCCCAGTTCCAAAATAGACAGTGGTTCAAAACCTCTGCAATTTTAGGTCGATTAGAAGGCTCCTTCTCCATCATTAATGAAAGAAGATGATTAGCGGCTACTTGGTCATCGCTCAATTTTCTGGAAATAATGTTGGGCCCAGTCATTGTAGAGACAAGGGATGTCAGAACGTCATCATTAGAAAAACAAAATGGATGGTTTCCTTTGGATAAACCGAAAAACATGGTCATTCCAAGAGCAAATATATCCAGCATTTTGGTATTCCTAAATTT
>JAQFZG010004125.1:0-12304 GCA_034695465.1 Entomobrya nicoleti | reverse complement strand
CGGTAGAAAAAGGATTGTAAATAAACCAAAGTCATTTCAGCTAGCTGTTAAATTTGCCGGATTTATTAGAGAAGCAACAGAGAATGATGTTTCTTAATTAAATGGATGTTTACGTACCAGACTTGGGAAATTACATGGTTTGTGGGCGATATCTTGAAAATTGATAAAATACTATCTTTAGATCAATTTCTGAAAATTAATGAAAAATATTCCCACGCCCTTCGGTATTCCCTATTATTTACATGGGCCCAACTTTCCATTTCGTGTCGACTACTAAACTCCAATTCCAAAAACAAATTGGGATATAAAGAAGAATCTCATGTAAACATTCAGTACCAACATTGTTCTTATCCCTTCAGGATATTCAGTTAAAGTTGTGTTTTCAATATGGAGAGAAATCCCAAAATTTTCACATATCCAGTCTACTTTTTACGAATTCAGCCAAAATACATGAAGATAAAAATATTTGTATAATGATAATGAAATGAACGATTTTTCCTTCTTTTAACTTTTTCAGGACGAAAACATATTGGTTGACTCAAAATCTCATAGTCTGAAGCTTATAGACTTTGGTTCCGGGGCTATTTTGCGAGATACTCTATACACGGACTTTGATGGTAAGCTAGTCATCTAACTTTTAATTTTTCTGTCTTAAGTTTAAGTACTTCAAAGTTTTTGCCTAGAATCTTTGATAAAAGTAAGAATTTAAAAAAATTCTAACGCGCATATTAGCACACCAGCAATAAAAGTCCTTGTGACCTTATCATATAAATACAATACTTGCATTGTATATTCACTATGAAGGCGAACACTGTAAATATCTTTGTTACACATCCATACATATATGTACGTACGATAAAAATCAACAACGCATACAGGATGCTTCTAGGTTTAACTGTGTCATTTGGCACTGATCTCAAGTTTTTTTTTCTCCTCAAACAACTTAAAAATTGTATTTGCAGTAGAGATTACAAAATGGTTTACTTTTTTAATAAAATATAAGTTCAAAATTTGACGTCTTTTCAAAGGATATTTTAGTCCCTCTTGAAAACTCCATTATTCTAGTTGTCGAAACCTTAACTAATTCCTTTTTTGTATCATCAGTGCAGTGAAAAGTAGGTGAAGCACATTGGCTGATGTGATATCTATTTACTGTGAGAATTTTTTTGCACCACTAATTACCTATACACCTTCGTAGTTTTACGTGATGTGTTCTTCATCACTCATTATTATAATCATTTTGTTGGCTCAAGAAAACCCTTATGTTTATTAATAGTTTTTACACCAGGTCCAAACTTTGAAAAATAGATTTGAAGAGCTGCAACTTAAAAGAAACCATCAAAGATTGATTTCCGGTTTTTAGTTCACATGACGCATAAAGATGTACTTTGTTGAGAATGTCTGTGTGTGAAAGTGAGGTTGTCTCGTTCACTCATCACCTGGGAATTCGGGTCTTGTGGTAGGTCAATGAATGATGAATGAAGATCCATCTGCAACCTTCTCTATAAGTAAAAAGCATTCATTTTGTTATAATCTTCTTCCTCTAAAGATGTCTTTTGTGAATCTACATCACTCTCTCGACCCATTATACAAAAAAGGAAGATCTTGTACAGTTTTTTGCTTTCAGATTTCAATCAATCGGATAAAATGTTCAAAGAAAACAACGCATCTTCATTTCAAAAGGAATACAGTATTGTAACCCAACAAAAATAATGGTTCATGAAAAGAAAGATGAGCTTCCATTCCATTCACGTATACACTAATTCTGTAACTTTCATTCATTCAGCAGACCAAAGCTAAGCATCGTATTGCATACAGACTACAGACAGAGACAGAACCATATTATATGATTCGAGTGTTCAAGGGAGCTGGCAAATTCCCTTTTATATGTTACAGGAACCTGAACAAAAGAATCAAGGAAGCTACGCACTGAATACTGCAGAGCATGAATAATGTTACAAAACGGAACACAATTGAAGCAGGAAGCTGTGTGTAAGGTAGTTTGTAAGGGGGTTGCAAAAAAGGAAATTGTAGTTTTTTTATCGCTATTGGTTCAGTCGCGTCGTTTGAATGAAAATGAGCCGAATGATAATATTTAAGCTTTAAAGCAAAGGAGAAAGGATATATATGTGTGTGTACCCAAGCAGTTAGTTTATTGTGCCCTGCATCTTCAGAAATAACAGTTGTAGGAGTTACGTCATTATTTGCATATTTCAGTCGACAGCATTATTACAGACAGGCATGTAGCCTAAAAACCTTTTACAAACTTTTATGTGCATAGATGCAGATCTGCACTTTGAACTATTGTAAAAGAACTAGACATGACAGTCATTTAAACCTCTAGAAATCTCATTAGAAAGGCCAAGAAAAAATACAATGAAATGTTAATATGCACAGAGGCAACAGTTGATGAATTTTGAGACAAGTGAACTAAGTGCATTTTCTTGAGGCTCTTTTTTACTTTTTTCGTGTGCGTTCTATTGCAGCCAACGAGCGTCTTTTTGGCTTGTTTGATAAATGGTTGGATGACGATGGTAACATGCACATATGCATTATTACTACGCCATAATGTTTATCATAAACCTGTACAATTGCGGTTTCGTCTGGTTCTCTTTGTTTGTTGCCAGCTAGTAGTATGAGTTTGTACATAGTGTGGAGTGTTTTTAAAATTACTTATTACAACAAATTTTGGCATGCACGCTTGTACAGAAAAAGAGTGCAGTTAATAGTCAAGTTCTAAAAAAAATCTCTATCATTCTCCATACGCTGCACAGACACAGACAGCAACAAGTTTTTTTAAAACTGAAAGCAGATGCAAAGAAAAGGAAGTAGTTGTGCGTTCAATAGCAACAGCAAAGCAAGCAAAAGGCATAGATTGTAGCAGAAATGAATGCATATAAATTCTTGCCTAATATAAGTTGACGTGTCTATAAAATATCTAAAGGATAGAAAAAAAGGAAACTTGCAAGTGCTATTCGTGCTGTTTATACACACAAAAGCAGTGCACACAAGACAAGTTCCCAAGTATAATGTAGATACACCTTCAGTATACCTAACTCAAATCATGTCTTGGTTAATCATGATCATGATTATCATTGCGATCTGAAGCTTGAGTTTAGTCTTCCTACATGTAATAATTCTAGTGTATGCTTGTTCGATATGCATATATGCTTTAAAATAAGAAAAAAAAACATTAAAAGTATCGGAAAATCTAGTTTCTCCTGCTTTATCTCTCTTCTGAATCAATTCTCATCAACGTCTTTTTAGCAACGCAATAAGATAGTCTGGTAGCATTTTTCATTCTGATTAACTTTAAAGTGTGTGCTGCGTTATATTTACTGCATAACTTTTTTTATATGCGCAACACAGTATTTTGTATAAATGACCACAATATTGTATGTTTACTTACCAACAATAATAATGCACTGCACTTTCATTACAAAACGTGAAAAGAGAAGGGTTATCAGAGGTCATAGTACTCAATGAGATTTTATTGTATAAACATAGTTTTATACATTGACAAACCACTTGCTGCGTTGCACTTTTCTTATTGTTCTTAAAAAATACGCGTAGATGTATGTATGTATTTTTTACAATGTTTACACAAACATACATTATAGCATGCATACCTGATGCATTTTCCCTTAAAATATTTGTTTTGCAGAAGCATTGAAAACATTGCACTTTGACGACTGTCATTTATAATAAATAAAACAACAACGCAATAGTTTCAAACCGAACTTGTTCATACTGCTTCGGTATAAAAATAATTTTGCAGTGACTTTGTCAAAATATTTTCTTGGCGCCAGCATAGCATAATTTTTTTTATTACATTTTGCGATAGGTCTGTGCATGTTTTGTTGAAAAACTGAATAGGTCATGTTTACAAATTTGGTATAGATCAGTAGCAAATATTTTTCCACAGTACTTTGCTAACGACTTTGCTGTTAATATAGCATGTTGTTTATTATAATCTTCGCTGTAGATTGGGATAGCTCAAGAATTTTTCATTTAGAATATTTTGGAAGCTGAAATATTATGATCACGCAGACTGTATTGTACATATTTTGGATATTATCCACAATGCGTGTTTTCCAGAAGTCCATATATTCATCCATACAATGACCTTCTGTATCTCAAATGGTGATAAAGGATTGCTATGCCTTTCTGGAATATTTCCGTGTTTTCTGTTTGAAGGACAACTGACGCAATTACGTTCGTTCTCCACCTCCTTCTCTGCTTCTTTGAGATTGCTTCACAGTAGCACGTAGCGCTATCGTGTACGAACAACGCAAACATACACATATACTATTGCCTACAAAGCCACACGAGTCTACCTTGCTAGCTTCTCTAATTGGTAGTAAATGTTTTTGTTTATATGCTGTGCTTTGTACCTATCTACCTCGCCTACACAAAAACAAAATTGTAAAATTCAATGGCATTTACTGTCTGCTTTGCATGTAGTGCAGTATGGTACACATGGCGAAAGACCATGTTTTTTACAATGTTTACAAACATCAGCAACGAAAAATTGCACCTAGTGTATTGAATTGTGTATCAAAAAAATATCGTGCATCATCGCCAGCGGAGATTTGTTTTTCATGTGTTTTTTGTTTTGTTTGTCTGCAGTATGCAAAAATAATAGCATATATCAATGTGTTCCAGTAACACTTTTTATACTTGCTTAACACATTACTCAAGATGCTATTTAATTATTAGCAATTAAATTAATAACCAAATTTTATAGTCAATATTAATAAGAAACTTTTAAAAGTTTCAAGGTAGAGTTGACTAAATTATTTGAAAATGGGTTGGAGTATCCATTATTTATATTCTATATTTCATTACAGGTGTTTGACGAAATTCTAACGTTTTGTGTAAGATATACAGATAGAAAAGCTATGAGAATTTTTTTATCAACACGTATTCATTCTTTTGTTTGAAAATATGAACGAAGCATAGCCTGCAAAAAAAATTCTCATGAAATACCTTAAAGTGAATCATACATTTTTAATTCTTTCATACAAAAAAATTAGAATATTTTGCATGCATAATTTTTCAAGAAGGAATTTTCTATAATATTTTTCTGTGTGCATATGATATATTTGCTGCACTGCACAAGAGTGGCAGGACATTTTTTTTGTTCATTGTACGAAATTCCTCTGGTCCTTTTCACATTCCCATATTACCATCAGTGGCTTATTATTGTTTATCCTTTGTAGCCACACTGCTGTTACATACAAACAATGAATGATGTAGTTTTTTACTCTCTTCAGAGCATTAAAATGCAGCACATCACACGCATAAGTAATATGATTGGTTTGCGATGTTGGTGTGAGCCTTATTATTTTGTTGGTTAGCTTCTGCTGTGATTAAAGATTCCTTTTTTTATTCTAAAAGGTTCTTGTAACAAAAAAACAAGTTGGATGCCAGGAGAGTGCGTTACAAAAAATTGTACTATTCAACACAATACAACAGGAGCATACCACACGATAGTACAATGTATTATTTTTTTGTAAATGAAATGCAAGAAAAGTGGAAGAAGTACTCGTTTTGTTATGGTGGTAATATTGGTCGTTTATGCTGCTGTCGTTGCTGAAGAGAGAGAGAAGGCAGGCAACAATGTAGCGTGATAACGATAACGTAACGTTACTTTGCAGAAAATCACTGCTGCTACCATTGCATTTATCATCATCAGCGCAATTTTGCACAGCAACAACCACCACCATCATGATCACATCACCATACGTTCATTGCTCACCAACCACCACTAACTCGCTGTCGCTGCATACCTGCATACCTCAAATATTGAGGTCAAAATGAAACGCAAAAGCTCAACCTACTGCAAGAAATGAAAATCATTAGCGGTACCCTTGCTTCATATTACGTTTTTACCTTCCTAAAAGTAAAGTGTACGTAGTTGAATTTTTCTTGGATTGCTCAAGAAGATGCCAAGAATGGAATGATGATGTTGATATAATAGATTAAAAAAGCAAGTAGTAATAGAAATAATAGTAACAGTATTAACAACCAACTATGTATTGCTACTTGACTACTACGATGATGATCATGATGATTGGACCCAACAGATTTTGCACTTTGATAATACGTTAATGAACCAAAAATCTTCGTTATGATTCTAGTCGCCACACACACATATAACTGCACTTCAGTACTAACACTGTATGAATAGTTAATAAAAATAAATTAAATAAAAAATGTTATTTTTTTGCAATTTTGTGTGGAAAGTAAAAAAAAACTTCCTTTTGATTTTTTTGCTGTATGCAAGCGAATTATTGTGGCGAGGAATGAATGAATGTAATCTTTTGAATGTATGGATAAGCGAGTTTTAGGAATGTTGTGGTAATTGCTGAAGCAAGAAAAAATCATTGATCCTCTTTTACTTGTTCTTTCTCTTATCCCTTTGATATCTGTGAATTGATTTAATGCACCTAGCAAAGCACAAGACAAATATTTTCATTTTTGATTGTATGAATATCTTGTGAAGCTAGCAAATAGTACTTAAATTACATACAGCTTGATAATCTTCTCTTCATTCATAGATTTTTTTGTTTGAGCTGTGCAATACACAATTATATTATCAGCAACACAACACAACACCACCACTTCATAGATTTTTATCCTTGGACTAGAAATCAGTAGAGTTTCTAACTGAATATATATAAGAAGACGGACTGAACTTGAGAATTGAAGGATTACAATTAAATACATTTATTCCGATAATGATACTCTAACACTTTGTAGCAGTACTTTTTTTAAAGTTGGTAATGAATGAGGGAAGCCTAGATTTTTTTTCTCTATTAAAAAAATGTTTCTTCAAAGTGTGTATTTTGTACATCAATCTTTCAAAAGACTTTTTCCTATCTCATTGGCTAAAATCTGTTTCTACTAGATTGTTAGTAGTTTCAAGGATTCCCTTTCTAAATCCTGTACTCTAGAAGTAGTCTAGTCTATAGACTTTGTACTAAAACAAACCAGCTATTTTGTGATGATGATGATGTACCTAAAGTAAACCCTTTCAAGTCATACTTTACAAATCATATGGAAAACTTTCCTGTGAAATTTGCTTTGTTTATAGGCACCTACCTATTATGAATTGTATTTACTCATATATGTTTGCGTTGATGTTATACTTGATGGGAATTGGGAATCCTCAATAAAAACATCGAACTAGTATTTACCAGTAACAACCAAATATATTTTCGTCATTAATAATATAATATGATGTTTGTTTACATGAAAGTCTAAATACAAACCAATTTGTGAACAAAAGGGTTAAGACGCTTGAATAACGAACCATTGCTCCATGGCTGCGCGTATTTGCACACACGCAAAGCTTCCAAACTAGCTTTAATTAACTTCAATCTACAAAAAGTACGTTTGTACTGGGATACCCACGATACGTTGCGTATTTACAAATAATATCATGTCGATACTGGCGTCTGTTCTTACATGAAAATCAAAGCAACAAAAATCCCCTATACATATAATAGCAGCAATACTCAGTTCAGTTGTTATTGTTTCATGGCAAAAAGAAGAGGTTGATTTTTGCATACATGTGTCCAGTACGTGGTCACTATCATCATCATCATACGTTTATGATGGTGGTAGTTCGTTGCAGTCAAGTCAGTAACGTCATTGTGGTTCACCAACCATCACGATTCCATCACTCTGTCGTACCAAGTGGAATGATGAGAGACGGAAAAGATTTAGTTGCTCACTGGAAATACCTCTTTACTTGAACAAATTACGCGATTACATGGTGATGGTGATGATGGTAATAAATAAATAAAAATGAATGTGGCTCGCTGACTGAATGATGATCATGATGATGGTGCAAGAATCAAAGAGTTTAAAGCAATTTTCACTAGTGAACTTTTTTTCTCTCTACTATGTACACAGATTTGACTTGTCTGCTTTATGTTCTAATCCATAACCTATCAAAAGAGATTCGCTTGTATTTGTATCTATCTACCTGCTGATGTGATTCCGTAAAAAAATGTCGAAATACCTTTTTTCTTCTTTAAATGATCTGTTGTAAGTCGGAATATCTCTTTATTCGCATGTATAACCTTTGGAGAATTTTTACAGATTTAGCAATACGAGAGAGCGAACTATTGCGGAATGGGAAGTTCCAATATACAGCTCAAAGCGCTTTTGCTCCTGGTTATCATGTGAATATGAACGAATATTAATAGTTATATTATATACTAGTCTTTTTTCATGGGGTTTCGTGTGATCATAGTAATGTAAATAATGGATAACAATGTATTGTGATGGTAGTGCCTACTGCCTACCTCAAAAGGTAGAATCACTGCATTCTTCATAATTCCATAATTCAGCTATCCATATGTCCATTGGATTCATGGAAGCACTGAACTGACTACACATTAACCTGGGTGATCATCCATGACAGCTTGTTACTCCACGAAGCAGTATTATTCTCTTGTGACTTATTTGTTCAATAATTCATTTAAAGCTACGACGTGGGTAAATATGTAATGTTTAGCATTTGATGCGCGTGACTTCCCTCGTTACCAAACAAATTTTGTTACATATTTATGTATGCGACGTTTTAAACTCACATGGTTCTTCCAGTCATGTGCCTGGTCACATTTTATTACACAACGTAACTGAGAATGCTTATGACGTGCTTCCATATTTTCAACTTTAATTCAGGGAACATTCAAATAAATTTGTGGCCTCGACCAACTTAAAAATTGAATATAGGGATGCTTATCGACACCTGTAAGAATTATTTTTTAAATCATCCAGATTGGCTAGAGCAATGCATTATATTGCATTCATATGGGAATTATTTTTTGAATGCTTACATTGCATTGATACATTGCTAAGTGCATACATTGATCACAGACAATACTTCACCTTTTGTAGATGTGGTTGTTAAAAGGTGATGGTCCTGGTAACCTAGTATTATCATTACATTCAGCACAACTACTGCACAACAGTAGTTGGGGTTTTTAGACATTGTATTTTGATTGTATACTCCTGCAATTGAAATGTCTTCATTCATCGTCGTCATCACGATCATGATGATAAGTAATGCTAATTGAAGTATTGCCAGTGTGAAGGTTGTTTGATGATTGAGTTTTTTTGCACATCCATACCTGACATCATGACAGGAGACGATACATTGTGCATATTAATAAATGGTATAAGAGGAGTAGCTACTGCAGTACCAATATTACCGCAAATTACGTCTTATTTTTTATACTGATGATTAGGGAATGTTAAGAGACTGTAGTAATTGTGTTACAGTGACAATTGTGTGATACCTATTTCTTTATCCTCGTAAGCAAAGATAAAACATGTAATCATACACACAAGACATCATACGTCTTTATTAGTATGCTGGTGTGGTGGTGATGATTATGGAATGAATCGACTGTGAAGTAATGCATAAAAGAAATTTTGCACAACAAAAAGCCACTCAAGCATAGTGTTATTTAGTTTGATTGAGAATTGACTGATGCGAAAAATCAAAGGCAGCTATCTTCTCGATTATGTGTTAGCAATTGAATTAAAAATCCCTTTACAGCTGTCCAAATTTGTAAAAATTGTGCTACCGAGCGCGTAAATCAATATTCGCAGTTTTTTCATTTGTAATTTTGGCGATCAAAATTGGTAGTGCTCCATCACATGCATGCATTCGATGCAAAGAAATTTCACATGTCGACTCAATGATCTGTCTTGTGCTAAAAAAAATTCATTCATGACAAAGCATCTCTAATGCGTAATTACATATTTTTAAAATGCGTGATATTGAATAGTAATGTTTTATTTATCAATATGTGATGATCCTTCATACAATCAATTTAGAAAAGGGCCATTAAATTCTTTAACTTTTGGCTTTTACTACACTTCACAGCGTTATAACTGCGTTTTGGCAAAATATAAAGGTTGCTAGTTTATGATGACAAAACATGTGTTCATTGCAAAACGGTGTGGCGTCCGTAATATTCCAAATGGCTATAATAGTAATAAGATAGCAGCTGACAACCACCTTATTTATATAAAGCGGATTGGAGGGTGTGTCTTAAAAAATCTTTCAATTTTATATTGAATATGTATATGTGTCGTTGTCGTCAACTATGTGATCAGTGAATGACATTTTTCTATCATTTGTTCTTGAAAACAGTATCCTCCATACCATTTTGTCATGGTCATGCCCATAAGATCAAAGTTCAAGTGAGAAATGGAAATTCATCATGTATTAAGAAAAGAGAATAATAGTTAAACAGTGTATTGGTATTTGCGTGCCTCGAGCGAGATACGCATAATATGCTTGTCGCAGCAAGGAAGAACTGTCGCCGTGATTCTTACAAGTTTCATGTATCCAAAATGTTAGAAATATAAAATTAAAAAGACGCGGCAGCATGATGAGCTTGTCCATTTTATTATTGGCGATAGTTAAACTTTTCATGATAATAATAACGGACTCGGTGGCTCCAGTCAAACACGAGCAGAAGCCATGGAGATAGTCAGTATAGATATCGTTATGATGAGTCAGACATGAACTTATGGTCATCACTCATCACTAAACCTTTTAAAGACAAGAACAGGACAGAGATTTATTGGTGCATAATTGTCACCCGCAGTATCCACGGGAACAGGGAAATTACTTAAATATTCACTTTTGAGAAAACTGATAATTGAAACATGCTTTTGAAAATAATAAAATAGGCATTGACTTTATCGGCAATGCGGTGCTGTCTTTTTTCATGTTATCATGTTTTTTGTGCATTAGTCATCAAAATAGTGTCACAAAGAGTAAAGTCTTGACTGAAGCCGAACATTAAGTAGTTAATGAACTGCAACTGGTTGCATAGTCAGCAGCATGTGCTCAATGCCTGCGTGCTCCATTTTTATTGTCTTTTTGTTTTTAATGAATGGGATTTTTTTAAACATATTTGGGTATCTGTAAACAAATAAAAAAACAAAGTTTGTTAAAACGGACGATGATCAAGGGTCATGTTTAAAGTCCGTCAGACCAGTTTCATGCAGTAAACTTGACCACGCAAGAATTTTTTTGTACAAGAATAGTGTATGTACCTAAACAAAGATGCCTGAACATTTAGTTTGTCTCTAGTGTCCCAAAATGCAATCATATGCGTAGGCTGAAAAAAATGGACTAACAACTGTTGCTGTTATTTAACATGCCTTCATAATTTCCCAGTTTTTGATAAGAAATTTGGCCATGTTGCCATCCATCAAAAAGGATCTTCTTGTTTATTAACAGAAATGTCTAGTATACTTACTACACTCAACCTTTAGTTTGTCAATCCCATATAGTGATGTCATATTAATAATTAGATTTCTTAACATAATTATACGATGATTATTAGTGCACTGTTTTGTATGGAAAATCTTCTTCTGTATGATGTACACAAGTGTAATATTAAATTTTAGACTAATATTTTTATGTTTTTCTGCTTTTATCCTTGTTCATGAACATACATTTTGAGGAGTTATATATGCCATGCCATTACGGTATATTATTCAGGAGTAGATGAGATTGTTTTGATCTGAACGATGACGAAATCAACTAGGTAACTTACCTAAGTCACTTTTCTACTTCACAAGTACCAAAACAACAACAATAACAACACAGCACCATCACGGTCGCATCATATTATATTGTTGTTGTTTTCATGTGATGTGATGCATTGTAATGCGGTATGCAGAACTATCACCGCTTGCCTACTCATATGCAATTGAAATAAGAAATTCCATCGTTTGATCGTATAGCAATAAGTTTTTTTTTAAATGTCAACAAGAGCTGATATCATGATCACTGTAGCTGTCAGTTCGAAACACAATTTATGCTATTTAGGTACGTATTTTTATTTAAATGCAAGGCCGCAGTTTTTATACTAGCAAACAGCATAAGCGTACAGCTATACTTCTTATTATTGTCATTGTGATAATGCAGTAGTGTCATTGTCGTAGTTGGATTACATTATCTTATTATTATTCCCATTCCCTAAACATAACATATTCATTCATTCATTTGCTGTTAATTATCATTACACAGAGAGATATGAGTGTTCATGTACATTCCATGAATTTCTACAAACTATGATAGCATTTAGTTAACGTGTAACCAAAATTGAACGGTAATGATGATGATAATCACTGGCATGATAATACTAATAACAGTAATAAAATAATGTAAGGGACTTGGATTTATTTTGCGATATGTCGTGCCTCTTCGTAGTATTGAGCTTGCCTGACCTATTTCCCTACTTTTCTTCCTCAAGCA